>CAUYLG010016418.1:0-18942 GCA_963573385.1 Cacajao melanocephalus
TTTTTTTTCTTTCTTTCACTCTCACTTTCTTTCCTTTTTCTTTCTTTCAAAAAAAAAAAAGATATAAAATAGAACAGAAAAGAATAAGTAGAAAACATTAGAAGATGTCCCACAGACCCTTAACATGACCTGTTTTCAGCGGGATATGGTCATTGTGAAGCATAAGGAATGTAGACGTAACTGATGGGATAATGTGAATGCATGCCTTAGCTAGGAAGTGTCACGTGATCCTTTCCTCACTAGTACCTCATTTGATTTGCACTTTGGGAGGTGGAGGTGGTAGGATCACTTGAGGTCACAAGTTCAAGAACAACCTGGGTAACACAGCCAGACGCTGTCTCTACAAAAAAAAAAAATAATAATAATTACCTGGGTACGATGGAGTGTGCCTTTAGTCCCAGCCACTCAAAAGGCTTAGGCAGGTGGATCACTTGAGCCCAGGAGGTTGAGGCTGCAGTGAGCCACGATTGTACCACTGTACTCCAGCCTGGGGTGACAGAGCTAGATCCTGTCTCTAAAAAATAATAAAAAATGGGAAAAAAATTAATTAAAAACATTCCACCTTAAAAACGGTAATTAGTGCACTGAGCCTGGCTAATACAGAATTAAATATCATTCCTGCCTTGACCTCTTCCCTCGGAGAGATCTAGCTCCCCACTCCTACTTCGCATGAGCTAGAGGCTCTCTCCAAATTAGCTCCTGCCCAGCCTTTGGCTTTGTTTCTTAGAACACTTCCTTATGTCCTACAATGCAGCTAAATTAAACCAATCCTTGACTGACCTAGCAATGTAACTTCCGTTCTTTGCTCACACCATTCCCTTGTACATACCGCTCTCTCTGTGAGGAATGCCCACCAGCCTTGTGCCTGTATCCACCCTTGGTTCTCTTTAATTTATTCTTATATAAAGGTAGAGTAAGTTTTTAATTTAACTCCCTTCTTTTTGGTTAAAATCCTGGGTTCAAATCCAACTTCTGCCTCTTAAGAGCTCTGCGTCCTGGTATAAGTTAACCTTTCTGCCCCTGAGTCTCCTCATCTTTAAAATGGAGATAATAGTACTTCCATGAGGCTGTGTGAGGGAAGATGTAAGTAAAATGTTCTAAAGAGCTACATAGAGTATCTGGCACGTAGGAAGAACATTATGAGTGCTGGTATTATTAAGAAATTGTGGCCCGGTGTGGTGGCTCACACCTGTAATCCCAGCACTTTGGGAGGCTGAGGCGGGCAGATCATGAGATTAGGAGATTGAGGCCATCCTGGCTAACGAACACAGTGAAACCTTGTCTCTACTAACAAAAAAAAAAACCACACACAAAAACTAACTGGGCATCGTGGCACGCAACTGTTGTCCCAGCTACTTGGGAGGCTGAGGCAGAAGAATCGCTTGAACCTAGAGGCGGAGGTTGCAGTGAGCCGAGGTTGTGCCACTGTTCTCCATCCTGGGCCACAGAGCGAGACTCCGTCTCAAAAATAAAAAATAAAAAAATAGAAAAAAGAAACCATTTCCCATTGAATTTGGAATAAAATTCAAAGTGCTTCATGTAGCCTTGGGGTTCCACAGGATTCTTCCTCTGCTTCTTCCTCCAACTCAGCTCTTACCCCTTTCCCCTTAGCCAGGCTGGCTTCATGGGTGTGCCACCTACCCGGTACGCAGGGGCCCGTGCCTGGAGAGTCCCAGACTTGGTTTAATACTCCACTGTCACCATCCTGAAATTCTTATTTTCAACAAGGGGCCCTTCCTTTTCATATTGTGCTAGGTTCCACAAACAATGTAGCCAGTCCTGATGCTGCCACACTGAGGTCCCGCCATCCCAGCCTTCTGTTGATCCATCAAATATCCCCAGAATCTTCCCCATCTGTGCCTGGAAATATCTTTCTCCTTCTGTTCACTTGAACTCATGTACATTTTCAGCTTAAATTTCCTCTTCTCAGAAGAGGAGGTCCCAAGGATGATTATTTAAATGGGGTATCTTCAGAGAATCCCTATTTAAATAATCCTTTTTTTCTTCCTCTCATTCCCAACCATTCTTTATCTCAGCCCCTACTTTTTCCTTTATAGGAAGGAAATAGTATTTTGTTCATTTGATTTGAATCTTTCTCACTAGAATCAGGAATGTAATTTCCATGAGGATAGGAATCACGCCTGAGCCTAATTGGCTATTACATCCTCAGCATCTAGCAGAAAACCTGACAAATAGTAGACCCTCAATAAATAATTTGTTGAATGGATAAACTCAGAGCCTAGTTTAAAATAAAATAATAACACTTAAGTTACCTGAAAAACCTTCTGATCCCATCAAAGTTGATCATTCCCTCTGTCCCCAAACTACTCTGTGTACCTTTTCTATCTTTCACCAATACAATGCTTCATTGTTTATATGACTGTTTTCTCTGAATTTCAGAGAGCCCAAAAGTCTGTATATGATCTCTTCTCCCCAGTCACAGGCTGACACTTCAATTGCACATACACAGATTAGGTATAACACTAGAGGCCCTTATACTGCCTAGAAGAATGGTAAAGGTAAAAATTAATGCAGATGCAAATAGTAATTTCTTGAGTTACCACCAAAAGAATAGCAAAAGACAATTAGTGTACAATTTCAAACTAGTAGGAAATTAAAACAGAATGATAAAGCAATTTAAAGTAAGACAAAAATGGAAATCAAAGGAACACATACAACAAACAGAAAGCTCATAAAAAGGTGAAGATTGAAATATAAATATATCAGTAAATTATTTTAAATACTAATGGTTTAAATGCTGAAGTTGAGTCAACAATTTTCATACTCGATTTTTTAGAAATCGACAAACTATATGATGCTTAACATAAGAATTCTAAATTGAAAGTAAAACATTTAAAAATACACATTATACAAGCACTAAAATAAATCTGATGTATTTAAAATTTAAAGTCCTTAACATAGCCGTTAAATCAGAAAGTAGATTTCAAGACATTAAAAAAAAGATAAAGAACAGTTCCATTGATAATAGGTCTACTTTGCCGGGAACATAAAACAAATTAAATATGTATACACTAAAATCATATGGCCTCAAAAAACATAAAGCAAATTTGACAGAACTATAAGGGGAAACAGATACATTCGCCACTATAGAGAGAGGTTTTATCTCAACACTCTTGGAAATAGAATGAGTATACATAACATCAAATTGTAAAACATGACTTGATCTGAATTCTAATTCCTGAAGACTTTACCAGAGATTTATCACATATTTAAGGGAAAAATAATTCCAATATTACACAAATTCTTCCTGATAGAAAAAGATAAAATATCCCCAACTCACTCTGTGATATTAACACTATTGTCATTCCAAAGCTTAATAGAGACAGTTTTTAAAAATTATAGACCCATTTTATTCATAAAATTGGACAAAAATCCTAAGTATTAGAAAGTCAAATATATCTCTCTTTTAAAAAAACACAATCATGACTAAATTGAGTTTATTTTAATAATTCAAAGGTGATGTTAAAGTCAGCATATTACCAGATTAAATGAGATAATAATTTTAATCTATTAATAATAGACTATTAATATAATCATATTTTTATAGATGAAGAAAAAGTCTGTTAAAATTCACATTCTTTTATAATTAAATAATACTATTAGCAAATTTAAAACTAAGGGTAAAATAGACAGTTTTTCTCTGAAAATAGCAAAAAAAGAAAGATGCCTATTATTAGTGTTTATATTTAATATTGCATCAAAGACCATAGGCAAGAAAGAAAAAAACATACAAACAGGAAAGGAAGAAATAATCTAACATCCATACATTTGACTGTATGTACAGATACAGTTTCTATGTATTCTAAAGATAAATTAATATAAAGCAACAAAATTTAAGGTTGTTGAATAAAACATTAAAAAGAAACCACTAAAAATAAAATTTTTTAAAATATTTACAATAGGATAAAAAATCAAATACTTAGGAATTGTTCTGGCAAAATTTCTCCATAGAAAACCTGTAAAATTTTAATAAGAGATTTAAGCATATTTGAATCAGTAAGAAGTAGACCATATTCATGAATTATAAGACTTGAAATTGTAAAGATTCAGTTTTTCCCCAAATTGAATGCAATCCCAATCAAAATTCCAATAGGATCATTTTTCTTGAACTTGACCAGCTTGCTGAAAAATGTATATGGCAATACAAAGAGAGAAGAATAGTCAAAACACTCTTAAGGGAAAACAAGGTAGCAGGATTGTTCTGCTATTTAGAAAATCTTGAAGTAGGCTGCAGTGATTAAAACAATATGGCTCTGGTGCAAAAATAGACAACTCCAAAACAGACAAATATATGCTTTATGATAAAAAGCAGTGGTGGTAAGGATGAGGTTTTCAGTGTTACTAGGATAATTAAACATGCACATGGAAAATATAAAATACAATTGTAACCCTACTTTATACAACATACAAAGATCAAATCCAGGTGGATTATAAATTTATAGGAGAAAAGTAAAATAACAAAACTTCTAGAATAAAGGAAAATGTATTCATGATCCCAGGGTAAGGAAATACTCCTTAAACAAGACACAAAAGGAGTAACCTTAAAAAAATGGCAAATTGTACTATATTAAAATAATTTTATCACCAAAACACTCTAGTAAAGGACTTAGAAGTCACGCTACATAGTGTGAAAATATTTTTATAACACATATCACTGAAAAAAGGACCGTCGCAGAATATATGAAGAACTACTGCAATTAGCAAGAAAACCCCAATAGAAAAAGAAGCAAAAGATCTGAACAGGAATCCATAAAAGGTGATATGCAAATGTCCAATAAATGAATGAACAGGAAAAGGCATTTGATCTTACTGGCAGCCAGGGAAATGCAAATTAAAACCACAATGAGACATTGCTACTCACCTACAGATTAAAAAGCCAAAGACTAACAATATCAAGAATGTGCAGCAAGGATGTACTGGAATTCTCATACACTGCTGGCAAAAAAGTGATATTATACAATTATTTTGGAAATTGATTGGGATTATTTGGTAAAGTTAATGACCATGTTTTAGAGGCAGCTTCTATACTTAAGATGGTCCCAGTGATCCTCACTTCTGGCATTCACATTTTCGTGTCATTCTCTCCCTATCAATAAGGGCTGGACCTAGTAGCTGGCTTCTAATGAACAGATTATGGCAAAAATGATGAGGCGTCACATTCAAGATTATGTTTAAAAGGCCTTAATTTCCACCTCCCTGGATCATTCTGATGAAGCAAGATGCTACTTTGTGAGCTGCCCAAGGAGAAGTCCACATGACAAGACACTGTGAGGGCAGCTTCTATTGACAGCGCACAAGGAAATGGGTTCTGCCAACAACCACAAAAGTGAACTTGGAAGCAGATTCTTCCATAAGCGAGCTTGAGATGACTGCATCCTTGTAAGAAACCCTAAGCCAGAGAACCCAGCTAAGCCATAGCCAGATGCCAGACCCACAGAAACTGAGATAATATTGTTTTAAGCCACTAAGTCTTGTGCTAACTTGTTACACAGCAGTTGCTAACTAGTACAAGCGTAAACCATGCGAGATTGTCTATTAATCCAACACCACAACTCCCTTCCACATTGGAGAACAAAGCATCCTCTTTCCTGCATAAGTTCCAGGTTGTTATCCATGTTACCTCCTTTGAGCAACTCACATAAGATAAATGGCCTAAGTGCCCCCAGATCTCAGTCCTTCATCCTCTCCTATCTATCTGAACTCACTTTGCTGATCTCAGCCAGAACCATGGGTCTTGAAGCTTCTCCAGCCACAGCCTCCCCCATATCTAGTTGTAGGAAGTCTATCCTCTTAGTTGGTCAGCTCAAACCCCTTGGAGTTTTTCCTCAATTGCTAACACAGCTCATCCAATCCAATGGTTCATCTAAGCCAAAGAAACTCTATGGTTGTATTTCTAGAATATATCTAAAAATCTGACCACCTTTATGATCTCAAATGCTACCACACTGGTGACCACACTGGTTTAATTCTTCACCATCTCATTTGGAAGACTGAAATACTTGAATTCATCTTGCTGGCATCTATACTTGCCCTCCTACAATTCATTCTCACCAAGTACAAGGTTAATGCTTTTTAAAATAAGTCAAATCCCATTCTCTGCTGCCCAAACCCATGTGACAGCTTCCTGTTTCAGAGTAAAGTCAAAATCCATCTGTGGCCCACCATGGCACAATGGGGTTATACAGATGGGGTTTCTACCTGGCCTTGCCCCATCACCTTTCTGACCTCATCTCTATGGCTCTCCTCTTTGTTCCCTGTTTGCAAACACTTTGGCCTCTTTGCTCTTGCTCAAACACGCAGGCATGCTCCACCTTACAGCCTTCGCACAGGCTATTCCCTCTTTTCAGCAGCTTTTCTCAAAGGGAGTTCTGCCAATCATCCAGAGGGCTCATTCAATAGATCTAGGGTGATGCTTGAGAATATGAGCTTCTAACAAGTTCTCAAAAGATACTGCTTGTGTAAGAACTACACTTTGAAACCACTGCCCTGGGACATCCATCATCTATGATGTATTAAATTCTTCCCTGTGCCTTTAGAATAATAATAGTTATAAAGCCTCCTGGGAAGAACTGTGAAAATAGTCACTACAACTACTGCATGTTCAGTAGAACTCCAAGTGAAAAAGGTTGTGAAACACCTTCAGGACTAAATCTCCATCTTCAAGTCTTTGCTCATACCGGCTCCCTAATGATACTGAAGAAGCCTAGTTTGTCTGGGGAAATACCGAGGTTTATTGTCTCGCACTAAGGAAAACGAAGACCTGACACACAAGGTGTGGGTTTAAGAGTGGAAAGTTTAACAGGTGAAAGACACACACACAAAAAGCTCCCCCATGTAGAGAGAGGAGGATTCAGAATGGATCTCCCTGTTAGCAGTGGGATGCAGCTGGTTTTATAGAGGGGCTTGAAAAGGTGATGTCTGATTTGCATAAGGCCCAGGTTATTGGTTGGATGAGGTATGATATTTACATAGCCCTCAAAGAGGCTGCCCATCCCACCCTAATCTTTTATTATACAAATAGGGTTTCTACCTGGCCAGCGCCATGACACCCACACATGTGGTAACAAGGAAAAGGGAAGAGAAAACCTCCACGTTGGATGCTTCTGACACAGCTGGCGGCATTCACATATGCAAGTTTCCAGCTTGCTTATCTATGATTGCAGCTTGATTTTTCAGGCTGCTTTCTTGTTAGAAAACAAATGACTTGGAGGCTGCCTTTTCATTAAAAGAAAAACCTTACCAAAGACTCTTGTACCCTCACTAACTTCCTAAATAATTTCTTTTTAACTTCTTTGTTAATACCTACTAAGGTGATTATTTTGATAGGGTGATATCTCCCCACCCCTATTTTCGCTTAACTCCTCTTGCCTTGATCTCCTTTTTTCCCCACAGAACTTATGACCTAACCTGCAGTGATTTTCTTACCTGTTTATGGTTTATGTTCTCTTCCCAACAAGAATGTAAAGCCAAAATGAAGGGATCTTTGTTATTTTATCACAAGGGCTAAGCAGACTTTTTGGATATGAATCAAACATTTGAATGGAGAATGAATTAAATCCTTTAATTTTCTCTGCAAAATAAAAAGTGATTTTTAAATAATACACCAACTACATGTGTTCATTGGAAGAGAGCATAGTAGTGGGGGAAAAAATAAGACTCTTGAGCCAGATAAACCTGGATTCAAAGGTTAGTTTCACTTTTTACTAGCTAAATATTTACCCAAGGCTAATGTCACTAATATGGTTTAGATATTTTATCCCCTCCAATTCTCATGTTGAAATGTAATCCCCAGTGTTGAAAGTGGGCTAGTGGGAGGTTTGTGGGTCATGGGCCAGATTCCCTCTTGAATGGCTTGGTGCCCTCCCCAGGGTAATATGTTCACACGAGAGCCCTAAAGAGCCTGGCAGCTCCTCCCTCTCTCTCGTCCCCTCTCACCATGCGAGACAC
This sequence comes from Cacajao melanocephalus, assembly GCA_963573385.1. Classification (NCBI taxonomy): domain Eukaryota; kingdom Metazoa; phylum Chordata; class Mammalia; order Primates; family Pitheciidae; genus Cacajao; species Cacajao melanocephalus. Next base: position 7,969 of record CAUYLG010016418.1, read on the forward strand.
CAACTCCCTGATTTGCCTTCCACCATTATTGTAAACTTCCTGACTCCTCATGGGGAAGCCAAGCAGATGTTGGCACCATGCTTCCTGTACACACTGCAGAACTGTGAGCCAAATAAACCTCTTTTCTTTATAAATTACCCAGCCTCAGATATTTCTTTATAGCAATGCAAAAAAATAAACACAGTAAATTAATACCGAGGAGTCAGACATTGCTATAGAGAGACCTAAAGATGTGGACGTGGCTTCAGAACAGGGTTAACAGACAGGGGTTAGAAGAGTATGGAGGGCTAAAGACAAGAAGATGAGGGAAAGTTTGTGACCAAAATGGCAATAGAAATATGGGCAGGGAAGATCAGGCTGAAGAGGTCTCAAATGAGGAACTTACTGAGAATTGGAATAAAGGTCACCCTTGTTGCTACTTAGCAAAGAGCCTGGCTGCATTTTGCATCCTAGGGATCTGTGGAAGGCTGAACTTAAGATGTCTTAGGGTATCTGGCAGTAGTTTTTAAGCAGCAAAGCATTCAAGAAGTGCTGTGGCTGCTTCTAACAGCCTATAATCAGATACAGAAGCAAAGAGATGACTTAAAATCAGAACGTATGTTTAAAAGGGAAGCAGGGCATAAAATTTGGAAAAGTCAGCCAGGTGCAGGTGGCTTATACCTGTAATCCCAGAACTTTGGGAGGCTGACGTAAGCAGATCAACCTGAAGTCAGTGACAAAACCTTGTCTCTACTAAAAATACAAAAATTAGCCAGTGTAGTGGCACATGCCTATAGTCCCAGCTATTCTACACCAGAGGCTAAGGCAGGAGACTCACTTGAACCCAGGAGGTGGAGGTTGCAGTGAGCTAATGCCACTGCACTCTAGCCTGGGCAACAGAGCAAGACTCTGCCTAAAAAAAAAAAAAAAAAAAAATTGGGAAAGTCACAACCTGGCCCTGTGTTAGAGAAGGAATCCAAGTGGCCTGTGAAGCATCCACTTCAGAGATCAGCATGAATGAAAAGGAGCCAAGTGCTAACATCCAAGAGAATGGGGAAAAGGCCTCCAAGTTATTTCAGAAATCTCCGAGGCAGCCCATTGCATCACAGGCTTAGGAAGCCTATGGGAGAAGAATGGTTTAAGGGGCCAGGCCCAGGGCCCCACTGTGCTGTGCAGCCTCAGGGTATTGCTCCCTGTATCCCAGCCACTCTGGCTCTAGCCTTGGCTCAAAAGGCCGCAGGCACCCCTTGGACTGCCTCTTTAGAGGATAAGTCAAAAGCCTTGGTGGCTTCCACGTGGTGTTGTCTGAAAGTACACAGAATGCAAGAGTGAAGGAGGCTTGGCAGCTTTCACCTAGATTTCAGTGGATGTATCAGAAAGCCTGGGTGTCCAGGCAGAAGCCTGCCACAGAGGCAGAGCCCTCACAGCAGCCTCTACCAGGACAGTGCTATGGGGAAATGTGGTGTTGGAGGCCCCCGCTGAGGAGTTGCCACTGGAGATGGCCTAGTGAAGCGGTGGGAAGACAGCTGCCACCCTTTAGACTCCAGAATGGTAGAGCCACTGGCAGCTTACATCCTAAGCCTGCAAAAGCTCCAAGCACTCAACTCCAGCCCATGACGGCAGCCACATGAGCTGTACTCAGCAAAAACCCTGAGGCAGAGCTGCTCAAGACCTTGGGAACCCACCCCTTGCACCAGTGTGTCCTGGACGGAGGACACGGAGTCATAGGAAATTATTTTGGAGCTTTAAGATTTAATGAATACTATGCTGGGTTTCAGACTTGTGTGTGGTCTGTTGCCCCTTTCTTTTGGCCAATTTCTCCCTTTTGGAATGGAAATGTTTACCCAATGCCTATACCACCATTGTGTCTTGGAAGTAAATAATTTGTTTTGATAATACAGGCTCATAGGTGGAAGGAGATGTGTCTCAGATGAGCCTTAGTACTTGGGACATGGATGTTGGAATGAATTAAACCTTTGGCGGACTGTTGGGAAGAGAAGATTATGCTTTGCAATCCAAGGAGGGCATGAGAGTTGGGGACCAGGGTAAAATGATACGGTTTGTATATCTGTCCCCTCCAAATATCATGTTGAACTGTAATCCCCAATGTTGGAGGTGGGGCCGGGTGGAAGGTGACTGGATCATGGGGGCAGATCCCTCATAAATGGCTTAGTGCCATCCTCTGGGTAATAAGTGAGCTCCTGCTCTGAGTTCACACAACATCTGGTTGTTTTTTAAAAAGTGTGGAAACCCCACCCCACCCCTTGTTCTCGCTCTCGCCATGTGATGCACCAGTTCTCCCTTTGCTTTCTGCCAAGACTGTGAGCTATCTGAGGCCTCACCAGAAGCCAAGCAGATACTGTCACCATGCTTCCTGTACATCCTGCAGAACCATGAGTCAATTAAACCTCTTTTCTTTATAAAGTACCCAATCTCAGGTATTCCTTTATAGTGATGCAAAAACTGACTAGTAGTCACCTCTGTGGGACTTAGTGTCTTCATCTTTAAAATGGTGGTAATAGTACGTGAAAGTTAGAACTAGACAAATGCATACAAAACATCTTGCACAGTTTTTTTGACTGAAGGCATGGTTAATATTTCTTCCCTTTTTATATCTCACTTCCTCTAGCTCACATTTCACTTAAAGTGCCAGTTATTTAAACAGTCCTTTTAGTTCTAGACAGAATTATATACAAAGGCACACTTAAAAAAAAAAAAAAAACTAAAGACCTCTAATGACTATAGGTAGAACTCCATTTTAAAACCTAACATAAAAACCTTTGCCTAAACTTCCCACAGTACCTTCAAATAAAGTTTTCCAACATATATCAAATATAATGTAGAATAAGGATAGTACTGAGGGAATGTGTTCTCTTTCCGGGTCCACAAGGGGGCGTAGGTTTAAGGGCAAGACCTTCCCAGCGCCATGCCCCAACTCCCATTTCTCTCCATCCAGGAGATTTAATGGTTTTTTGTTTTAATTTTCGCAGGCAGGGGAAGAATCAAAGTCAATCACGCCAGCCAAAGTTCTAAGGAACTCCTTTCATTGGCCAGGGGTCTCAGAGAAGGTGGGGGTTGCTCCCAGGTTAAAAGTCCCCTTCTTCCACTCCCCTTTGGACTCCTTGTTTGGATCCCCTTCCATGAACACTCCCTTTTGTGGAAGCTGTCTTTCTCTCTCTTGGATTTTCCCTCTGGAGTCCCCTTCCACTCTCTCGTGGAAGCCTGTCTTCCCCTCCTAAACTCCATCTGTCTCTCTCAATTCCTTTCCACTCAGTGTGGAAGCTGCTTTCCTCTCCTGGATTCCATCTTTCTGGATTCTCTCACTCAGTGTGAGAGGAGCTTTCCTTCTCTGGTTTTCTCCCTTCTGGGAACCCTTCTCACTGAGTGTGAGAGTGGCTTTTCTTTCCCTCACTCTGTCAGAGCTAGCTGTTTCTCTCTTCTTCTGTTTCTCTCTCTAGCTAAATAAATCACTTTCTGCAAACACTTGTTGAGTCCAGTATTTTACTTTACGAGCGCACTGTGCCATGGTACCTCCCCCATTCTGGAGAGAGTGATAGACCAAGAACCTGGAGAAACATCCTCTCAGGTGAGCTCAGGGCTCCTCTGAACCCCAAAACCCGGAAACAGTACTTTGCTATTTTACTCATACTGAGAAAGTATTTCAAATTCAACTCCTATAAATATTAAAATCTCCACTGACAATGTTCATCTGTAAATGTGTTTCTCAAGCAACATGCTGCTTGCGTTTTAGTGGCCTCTTTAAATGGACCTAAACCTCACTGTAAAACTACCTAACCAAAACTAATGTAAGAAAATCTCACATTTCTTATCAGGAGTATTTGGGAAAAGAAAAATAATTTTACAAATGTGAATATTCTAAGTCTACCTGCTTGAGATATAAATGCCGTTTACAAGAACAGAGGAACAATAACCATTTTCACAACTGTAGTGAAACACGTGTCGTCATACCATTCATGCTGCACACTCATGCATGACCTGATATTGCTGAAATAGAGTCTTTATTTCTGAACATTCCAAAACAGCAGTGTACACAGTAACAAATATTTAGTTATATGCCATAAGAAAGCATTCGTTAGTGCAAATGGATTTTGTAAAAGGTCTATCAAAAAGATTTATTTGCTTTAAAATGCATTCGTTTCCAGAAGCATTGTTAATAAAACATTACAGTTTCATCCTTTGTAATAAAGTATTGAAAATCAATTGTGGTACAGTAGCAAACATTGCAGGTATTAAGTGCAATGAGCTCGTGATGTTGTTATAAATATGAAACCCATGTAAGACAATAAATTAACAATGAAAAAGACAAGACCATTTAACGCTGCTGTCTGGCTATCTGCTTGCAATGCTTCAAATTATGTTGTGCTCATTAAACACAAAATTATGTCTCTCAAACTGCATGATGTATTTTTGCTGATATATCCCTAGAGCTAAAAAAATAGTACCTTACCACAAAAATATTTTTATGGCACAAAATTTAAGTTGTTCCATAGTGGTTCACATAGGTGTAAAAAGAAATAGGCACAAAAAATAAAATTCCTGTAAACTATAAAAAAGTAAATTTCAAAGCATACATTATAGAACCTAGTTGTCAATATGCAATGTATTAAAATACAGAACATGTAATGGAAAGATGTTTAGAACATGTAAGTAAATTGAACAAGTTACTTTAAAAAACTCATATGGCAAAGCGTTATTGATACATCTCAATTCTCTCAAAAAGTATTCAGGTACAGAGCAGTTCTACAAAAACTTCCTAGATCTAAGTGTCACAGTACTGCAACCATGGGTTTGAGAATGTTGCAGTATCTCAGGCAAATATTTAAGTGCAATAATTAGTCTCTGGTGACTGGTCCATTGAGAAACAATGCAGTAAATATATTAAAACACAAAAGGGAAAGAATATCCCAACATCCACTGTTACCCAGCCAGCTAGGTAACACAACCCTCATTTTTACTTCTTTCCCATTTTTCAAGGGTACATAAAACTGCATCAGTAGCAACCATCTCTCCAATTTCCATCCCTCAGAGTGCTGAGTGAAGACAGAGGCTTTGGAGGCTGAAGAAAACTATAAAGAGACAAGAAAAACACAGAGAGAGAGAGAGAGAGAGAGAGAGATTGTTAATAATCCTGTGTGTCACATCACTTACTTTGACCTACTCTACCATCTATGCTCCTCCACTGCAGTAATGATAACCCACACTTACGGGTTTTCACTGCATGCATATCTCCCAGAGTTCCAGTTCATAGCCAAGTGTCATGCATGTTGTATGTGTACAACTAAATTTGCGACATAAATAAAAGTGACCAATACCCTTAATAAAACATATTTTAAAATAAGAAAAATATAGACTCCTGGCTAGAAACATGGCCTAAAGACCTAAATGGTTACTCTGCTGAATACAAACAGCAAATGAATATGAAGAAATCTTCAAAACTTTACTAGTAATGGAAGATTTGCCTATCATATTAGCAAAACATTAAAAAAAATCTTTGGCTGAGTCTGGTGGCTCACACCTATAATCCCAATGCTTTGGGAGGCTGAGGCAGGAGGAACACTTGAGGCCAGGCATTCAAGACTAACTTGGAGAACACGGCAAGACCTTGTCTCTACAATTTTTTTTTCAAATTATCTGGAAGTGATGGTATGCACCTGTAGTCCTAGCAAGGCAAGAGGATCACCTGAGCCCAGGAGTTTGAGGTTATAACTAGCTATGACCAACACCACTCCACTCCAGCCTGGGCAACAGAACAATACCCTGTCTCTAAAAAAGTAAATAAATAATTTAAACTAAAAAAATTGTTAAAAAGAAAGATAATACCCAGTGTTTGCTTAAATTTGGGGAAATAGACCATCTCATATAGTCTAGCAGTGACAACTTTTCCAAGAGTTTAGTTTGGAGGCACATATTCAAGGATAAACGGTCTACAATAACCATATACATCAAATAATGTGATTTCATTCAGCCATCAACATGACGACACAGCTCTGCATTTACAAAGCAGAATAAGTCAAACTTACTGAATAAATAAACATGTACCAAAATCATTTCTACCTGGGTAGTAGGATTATGGGTCAGTCTTTACTTTTCTACTTTTTAACAGTTCCTATTTTTTAAAACTTGTTGTTGATCTGAGCATCTATTACCGCTAAACAAAAAACAAAACTATTTATACATACATAAATGCATAAAGACAGAAAAAATTACTTGTTCCACCCCTTTCAACTTTTACTATGCCCCTTCTCCTCCTCCATATCATAATTTCTTGTAAGAGTTGTATTTACTGTCTTTATTTCCTCATCTCCCAATCTCTCCTCAGACCACTTTTATGAATTTTCTTTTACTATGAGACACTCCATGATATCCAGTTCAAGAAGGGTACATCATGACCCAGAGCTGGGCTAAAATGGCCTCTGCAAGTAATCTGAAACTTTGAAGGGAAAAAAAAATTTCTACCTGGACCATACTGAACTTACCAGCATAAGCTGATAAAGCCCTAGCTGAATGTCATTAAGACGCTTTTTAAAACATAAATGTGTGGGAAGAGGGTGTGCATGTACACATATACCTGACACATTTTTCCGTATTTTGATTAAACATGACTAATATTTGAGATCCTACCCATATTGGGCATAGTTCTTGGCATTAGGGATACACAGTAATGAACCAAAGACTCAACTTCCCCCCACCCTACAATTTTTCGATAGAGCTGCCATCTGAGCAAAGACCTGAAGGAGACATGGAGCAAGCCAATCTAATAACTAGGGAGCAGAAAGCTACAAAGCTCTGGAGATGGAGCTTATCTGGTAAAAGCAAAAGCAAAGAATGTGTCAGGAGTGATAGTGATGAGGAAGTATGACACTGACATCAGAGAGAAGGAGACCCGACCCACACAGGGATACCCATCACTTTCAAAGGGAGGAGAGCACAAGTCAGGCCATAAAGGGTAGTGACTTACTAAGGTTAAAGTGAGCCAAAGGAAAGGTCAGCGTATATCTGGAGCAGTTTCTAGTTCCAAACTGCAAATGAAGTTATACAAACAAAGACTCTTACCTTCTAACAGGTTGTGCAATTTTGCTTCGAGGCAGGTTACTCCCATTTATTGCCAACGAAGGTCTTGGGAGTGCACTGCGACCCATTATCCCAGAAGCTGCAGCTTTGTTTGGTGTGGGGATTCCTGTGTTGGAATACAGCTGTAGGCCGTTCGATAAAGGCATGTTACTGCTGCCTTGAACGGTTGGACTCACATAGGCTGTGGCTTTAAGAGGTTGTCGGACAGACACTGGGAAATGCCCCACACTGTGGACTCTGTGCTGAAGCTGTCCTGGTGATGGAACTAGAAGAGAAAATGATACTCACGTGAGGAAGCTTCTACCACTATCTAACCTAGGAAATGTGTGTCATTTTCAGAAGAGCCCATTATGCCTGAGAGTATAATACACACGGGAGGAGATAAATGGAATATAGGTTCCAGACAGCACTGAGTCATGGAAAATTCTAATCCTTGACAAGGATCTCCTTCTGTCCATCAGCCACATTTTAGAGTGGGTGACTATATCCAGAAACCAGTTCTAAGCACAACCTCCTTTCCTTTCCAAATGTGATGATCTCTGAGTTCTTATAAGACAAAGTCTTCCCTGCTTGCTTGCTAGACATTAGGATTTTTTGATACTTGCTTTGATGGTGGATCCATGAAAATAAAATGAGGAGATACTTTAATAGTTGTAATTACAGAAGACAGAGGTGATATCTGTAGGTACAAACAGTTTATTACAGATATATTCCTTAAATAATATGCATTATGTCATTTATCTATCTCATTGAGTTGCTGGATATTATTACATTTATAATAGCAGCAAAACCTATAAAATGAAGCAACAGGGAACTCTCTGGGTAAGAACCCTTAAAAACTTCATCAGTAGCTGACCCAACTTTGTGTATCATTTCACATTAAAAGGTAACAAACTGGTAGGCAGAAGCTTTTAAATTTTTTTTTTTTTTTTTTTTTTTTTTTTTGAGATGGAGTCTCACTCTGTCACCCAGGCTGGAGTGCAGTGGCATGATCTCTGCTCACTGCAACCTCCGCCTCCCTGGTTCAAGCAATTCCCGTCCCTCAGCCTCCCGAGTAGCTGGGACTTTAGGCATGTGTCACCACGCCCGACGAAGTTTTTTGTATTTTTGGTATAGACAGGGTTTAACCATGTTGGCCAGACTGGTCTCAAACTCCTGACCTCAGGCAATCTGCCTGCCTCGGCCTCCAAAAGTGCTGGGATTAAAGGCATGAGCCACTACACCTAGCCAGATTTTAATTTTTTTAATCCCTTTCTCCAAGGAAAATAATTAATCGAATTTAACAGAAACTTATGCATAAACATGGACATAACCTGTTTTCTAAAACAGTTGAATTTACCTAATCATAAAATATCTGATAAATACCTTTTTGAAGTAAATATAAGAGGGAAAAAAGACCCAAAAAGGTATCCATGGTTTCATTTGTTTACCATCTCTTGAAAATATTTCCTTAAAAAATAGTTTATCCTTAAGTTTCTTTTTCCTTAAAAAAATTTGCTCAAGTATACAAGATAAAATCTATACACAGAAATACAGATACATGTGTTATCAAAAAGATAACACATTATGATCAAGCAGGTTTCATCCCAGGGATACAGAAAAGGTTTAACATGGTCAAATCAGTAAATGTGATACATCACATAAACAGAATTAAAAACAAAAACTATACGATCATCTCAATAGATACAAAAAAAGCATTTGATAAAATCCAGCATCCCTTTATGATAAAAACCCTGAAGAAAATAAGCATAGAAGGGACTTCAAAGTAATAAAAGCGATATATGACAAACCCATAGTCAACATCATATTGAATGGGGGAAAGTTGAAAGCATTCCCCCTGAGAACTGGAACAAGACACCTTTCACAAGGATGTCCACTTTCACCATGTCTAGTCAACATAACACAGAAAGTCCTAGCCAGAGTAATGACAGAAGAGAAAGAAAGGGCATCCAAATTGAAAAAGAGGATGTCAAACTGTCACTGTTTGCCAATGATATGATTGTATACCTAGAAAACCCTGAAGAGTCATTCAAAAAGGTCCTAGATCTCATAAATGGATACAGTAAAGTCTCAGGATACAAAATCAATGTACACAAATCAGCAGCACTGCTATGATTTGTCAGCTTGGTCACCAACAATGACCAAGCTGAGAATTAAATCAAGAACTCAAATCCCTTTTACAACATCTGTAAAAAATAAATAAAATACTTAGAAATATATATACTTAACCAAGGAGGTGAAAGATCTCTACATGGAAAACTAAAAAAACACCGCTGAAAGAAATCACAAATGACACAAACAAACAAAAACACATCCCATGCTCACGGATTGGAAGAATCAATATTGTGAAAATGACCATACTGCCCAAAGCAATCTACAGACTGAATTACCATTTGATCCAGCAAACCTACTCCTGAATATCTACCCAAAGGAAAAGAAGTCATTATTTGAAAAAAAAAGATACAGGCATACGCATGTTTATAACAGAACAATTTGCAACTGCTTAGAATCAACCTAACTGCCCATCGACCAACAGGTAGATAAAGAAAATGTGGTATACATACACCAAAAAATACTACTCACCCATAAAAAGAAACAAAGCAATATTTTGCACAACTTGGATGGAGCTAGAGGCCATTATTCTAAGTGAAATAACTCAGGAATGGAAAATCAAATATCATACGTTCGCACTAATAAGTGGGAGCTAAGCTATGAGGATGCAAAGGCATAAGAATGAGATAATGGACTCTGGGGACTTGTGAGGAGGTTTGGGAGGGTGGTGAGGGATAAAAACCACATACTGGGTACAGTGTACCCTGCTTTGGTAACAGATGCACCAAAATCTTAGAACTAAAGAACTCATTCATGTAACCAAAATCTCAAAATGTAACCACTAAAGAACCTATCTATGTAACCAAAAACCAGCTATAACCAAAAAAACTACTGAAATAAGAAAAAAAAAAAAAAAGCAAGCAAGCTGATACATGTATATAGTAATCAAAAAACTTTATAAAAAATAAGGTCTGTATAAGATCATGCCTTAGGTATGTTCCCATTTAGCTTTGCCACACAGCAAAGTTCTCGTGGTTGACAAATCATCTCTAAGATTCTAACCAATTCTATAATTCCTGAAATTGCTAGTTTTTAACCATGCGAATTTTTAATATACTAGTTCAGCAACTGTAACAAGTCTACTGCACTAACACAAGATATTAATAATAGGGGAAACTAGGAGGATACAGAGAGTGAGGGACTATATGGGAATTCTCTGTATTTCCTTTTCAATTTTTCTATAAACTGAAAACTGTTCCAAAAAAGTTAATTTTTTAAAAAGCTTCAATACATGAATTTGGCTCCATTTCTTCTTAAGTATAATATACATAAAATACATCTTAAGTCTACAGCTCAGTGAATTTGCAAAGTGAACATGTTCTTGTAAGCACTCCTCATATCAAGATAAAAAGCATCTTACAAGGCTCTCTTGTAAGTCAATGAAGGACTATTCCACATTAACAGATGAGAACACTTAATATTGTTAAGATCCTCCAAAATTTGATCTATAGAGTCAATGATCTATAGAGTCATTTGAAATGAAATTACAGAACAGTTTATTCAGGAATAGGGTCCTATTACTCCTATTATCTCTCCTACACATAATATATATATTTATATAATATTATAATATATATTTATATAACAGTTTATTTAGGAATAGGGTCCTATTACTCCTATTATCTCTCCTACTCATTTATATATATATATATAATTTTTCATTTTATATAGATATAAATATATATTTTACATATGTAATTTTATATTTTATATATATAGTATATAAATATACAAAATATATTTATATATATCTATATATAGATATATAAATATATATTATATATGTTTATA
>CAUYLG010016419.1:0-13126 GCA_963573385.1 Cacajao melanocephalus
CCCTCTGCTAGTGTAAGAGCTTGGGTGAGGGCAATGAGTTCCGCCTTTTGTGATGTGGTTCCATCAGGGAGGCGACGTACCTCGAGGGTAGTTGAATCTGTAACTATCACATAGGCTGTCATTACTGAGCTTTCATCCACATAGAAGGTAAGGTCTGGGTTAGGTAGGGGGAGGTTGGATAGGCCCTCCCAAGGTTTGGCAAGTGCATCCATTAGTTCAGGGCAGGAGTGGGCTGGGGAAGGGGGAAGGGATGGAAGGGGAAGCAAGGTAGCCAGGTTGAGTGGGGAAGTGGAGTGAAGGCTGACTGAAGGGTTTTCAATGAAGAGCATGTGGAACTCCTGTAGACGAGAAGGCCCTAGGTGAATGAGAGATTTGTGGGAGAGAAGGTCATTAAGCCGATGAGGAGAGAACACTGAGATGGGCTGGCCCAGGGTAAGTTTTAGGGATTCCTTGGTAAGTTCTGTTGCTGCTCCCAGAGCCCGCAGGCAAGGCTGCCACCCCCTGACCGTGGGGTCAAGTTGCTTTGATAAGTAGGCTACAGGATGGAACACAGTACCCAGGGGTTGGGTTAGAACCCTGACAGCAACGCTCTGTTTCTCATCAGTGAACAGATGAAATGGGGCGATTGAGGTCCAGCAGATGGAGTAGGGGTGCAGTGGACAGAGCAGTTTGGAGGGTTTTAAAAGCCCGTTTTACCACCTCGGGATGGGAGAGAGGTCCCGTGGGGGTGTCCTTAGCCGCCACGTACAGAGGTTTAGCTAGAGAGGCAAAGTTAGGTATCCAGTGGCGGAAGAATCATACAAATCCTAAAAAGGAGAGAATCTGGTCGGCAGTCTCCGGGGGCTGCAATGAAAGAAGTGCTTTCCAGCGATCAGTTCTTAGGCTTTTAGTTTTGGGGGTGAGGCAAATGCCCAAGTAGACCACCGAGGTGACTGATGACTGTGCTTTGGAGGGAGATACTCGGTATCCCTGAGATGCAAGAAAGTTAAGGAGAGTGGCAGTATGCTGTTGGGATAGGGAGAGGGAGGGGCTACAAAGTAGCAGGTCGTTCACGTACTGGAGAAGGAGATTGGGTTGAAGGGGGCAGGAGCCAAGGTCAGCTGCCAAGGCTTGTCCAAAAATGTGAGGGCTGTCTCTGAATCCCTGAGGCAGGACCATCCAGGTAAGCTGTTGTGACAGGTTGGTGTCAGGATCGGTCCAGGTGAAGGCAAAGAGAATGTGGGACTCAGGGTGAAGGGGAATGGTAAAGAAGGCATCTTTGAGGTCAAGAACTATAAAATGAGAGGTAGTGGAGGGAATGTTTGATAATAGGGTGTATGGGTTGGAGACTACAGGGTGGAGGGGTACCACTGCCTTGTTGATAAGGCGCAGGTCCTGGACCAGGCGGTAGTCGCCGGACAGCTTTCGGACCGGCAAGATAGGAGTGTTACAAGGGGAACTTGTGGGTATAAGTAGTTCCTGGGCTAGCAGGTGAGTGATGATAGGCTTCAGACCTTGACAGTGGGTCTTCGAGATGGGGAACTGAGGACCTGAAGGAAAGTAGGTAGGATCTTTGAGAAGTACCTTAACTGGGGTATGATGTTTGGCCACTACAGGTTTGGAGGTATTCCATACCAGGGGATTAACTACGTCAGGAGGGATAGGGGGTTGAGGCGAGGAGTTAGGGCAGAGCGTGGCATGAGTTAGGAGTTGCAGGAGGAGGTGAGCGGATGATGGGCTTGAGTGTGGGGGGCCAGTGAGTTGGAGAGTGGCCCCCACAGTCTGGAAAATGTCTCGTCCTAAAAGGGGAACTGGGCACAAGGGAATGATTAAAAAAGAGTGGGAAAAGGGGTGTCCCTCGAGGACACAGGCTAAAGGATGGGTTTGATTGGGACAGGAAGGCTTACCGTCAATTCCCATGACTGAAACCTGGGAAGGTATACTAGGTCCTGAGTAGGAAGGCAGTACAGAATAGGTAACCCCCCGTGTCCACCAAGAAGGAAATGGACTTATCTGCTACCTGCAGCGTTACCCTGGGCTAGGCAAGGGTGATGGGGGTCTTCGAGTCTGGGCTGTGTCAGTCGTCCAGAAGGCTGAGAAGCTCAAGTGATGGGATTGCTTCCTGTGGAATGGCCTGCCCTCCACATACAGGTGCATGGGGTGGGCCTGTAGTCCGGGATGGGCAATCACTGTGCCAATGTCCAAGCTGCTTGCAGTTTGGGCAGGGCTTGGTAGGTGGTCGGGGACATGGACACTGATGTACCCAGTGTCCCTCCTGACCGCACTTGAAACAGGGCCTAGGCGGAACGCCTCGAGTTCTTGGTGGGTTTTGATGGACCCTCTTCACCAGGCGCCTGGTGGGCTGCCAGCCTCAGGGCTGCCACAAGAGCTTGGGTTTGGAGGCTCACCTTTTGCTGTAGATGGGCCTGGCGGGTGGCCTCAGCCTTTTCCTATCGGCCATTAAAACTTTAAATGCCATGTTTACCAGGTCTTGTATGGGAGTTTGGGGGCCCTCCTCAGCCTTTTTAAGTTTCCTTCTAATGTCAGCCACTGACTGAGAGATGAAATGGGTGGCTAGAACTGTAGCCTCCGGTAAAGAGGCCAGGTCCAGCCGGGTATGAAGGATCATAGCATTAGTTAGTCAGTCAAGGAAGGTGGCGGGGTTTTCGGTAGGACCTTAAGTTATTTCCCTCAATTTATCATAATTAACTACCTTTTGGGCTGTGCTTTGCATGCCCGCTAGGAGGCACTGTAGCATTTGGTCTTGGCGGCGGCAGCCATCTTGACCAGTTTGATAATTCCAATTAGGGTCTGCCTCGGGGACCACCGCCGCACCTACCGGCATCTGATTGTCTGTGAGATGCACCTGATCAGCGTGCGCCCAAGCCGCAGTAAGGATGCAATCACGCTTATCTGGAGTGAGGGTGGAGGACAGAATTATATAGGTATCATGCCAGGTGAGGTCATAAGCCTGGGTGAGGTAGTGGAATTCTTTGGTGTAAGCAGTAGGATTGGTGGAAAATGACCCTAGGCGTTTTTCAGTGGTTGATCAGAGAGAGAGAAGGGAACATGTACTCAGACAACGCCCTCCGCTCCGGTGACGTCGCAAGGGGCAAAGGAGGGAGTTTTCATTGTTAGGAGCACAGTGTGTGCAAGTGTGAGCACTGACAGGAGAGGCTAGGTTGGAAGCAGGAAGAGGAGGAGCTGGAGGGGGTTGAGGTTCCACATATAGCGGAGGATCTGTGAGTCAGGCGGGTGGAAAGGATAGGTCTTCCGGCGGGTCAGGGTTGGAAAAGGAGGAGGATGGGGGAGGGGCAGAGGGCGGTGAGGGAGTTTCTTTGGCCAGGAGCACCTGAGCGGTGGTGCAAGAGGAACAGAGGGTGGGATGGGAGCAGAGATACCAGAAAGCCTTAATGTAGGGGACCTCCAACCATTTACCATTTCTTTGACAGAAATTGTCTAGATCAGTTACAATGCCAAGATCAAAAGTTTCCTCTGGTGGCCACTTGGACTGATTGTCCAGAGGATACTGGGGCCAGGCCACGGTAGAGAGGAAAAGCAGCCTTTTCTTTTTTATGGAGAGGCCCAGCTTGGGTAAATTTTGGACTAGACATCCCAATGGTGATTTGGGGTCTAGACGGGACTCCTGATTACCCATAGTCTGCTCTCTGTAGCGGAGTAGTCAGGAGTGAGGAATGGCGTCCCGGACCTCAACACCTGAGTACTGGAGATTATGGGGAAGGACAGGAGTATAGGGATGTCTCCACAATATTCCTGTCTTCTGGGGCAAGCGAGCAGGGGCACTGGGACGTCTCCGCGAGACCCACAGCTCAAGATGGGAAGGAGTCCCTGACGCGGCCCCGATTACGGACAGGGCACCCCAAGGTTCGGAGCAAACAGAGCATGGGGTTATGGGCAATAGGAGTCTTACTGAGTGATGGCTGCAGATGGTTGGAGGGGTGGCGGCTTCCTGGTTTGGCTGAGGGTGGAGGAGTCAGTTTCCCCCAGGAGGGGTCTTGAACTCCTCCCGGGTTTTGGCACCACTTGTAAGGGTTATTGCCGAGTTTAAAATGAGGAAACTGAGGCCAGTATAAGAAAATTAAATGCCAGTTTATTCAGCTCCCGGGCGAGGTTCTATGGTCCAGGAAAAGGGGGCCAGAGAAGTCACGCTGACTCCCTGGGGTGTGGGGTTTTTGTGGCTATGAGGAACGAGCAACAGCTGGGTGCTTTGATTGGCTCCAGGGGAGCAGGATTGGGACGGGGTGGGCTGCTATTGGTTGTCGGGTTGTTGGGTGAGTTTTTCTAGTGCAAGAGCCGGCCAGGGTTGCATCAGCCAGAGCTTTCCAGCAGAGCTGTGCGCAGAGGTAGGTGCCGAGTGCAGAGGCAGGTGCCGGGTGCAGAGGCAGGTGCCAGGAGCAGAGACCGGTGCCGGGTGCAGACATAGGTGTTGGGTTCAGAGATAGGTGCCAGGTGCAGGATAGGTGGGTGTGTCTGGCCTCCTGGCGAGGCAGCCTGCCTTGCACCAGTAACATAACCTATCAACATCACATGTCTTCTGATATGATGCACTGAGAAGGCCACAGAATCACTTCTGTGGTATTTTTACCAAAAATGTATAATCTGAAATTCTCATAAGGAGACCTGGTTAACTCTGTCATTTTCCAATGCTAATTCTCTAACATCAGGTGGTTGTCCTACAATTTAATTCAACCTTGATGGCAACTACCTGGAGTTAGCACAGACTTTACAGGTTAAGAGCCTCAGACTGCCTCACTTCAGACACCAAATGCAATTTTCAGGTGTCCTACAAGACACCTACATTTCTTCCTGCCAACCACATTGATATGGTTTGGCTCTGTGTCCCCACCCAAATCTCATCTCGAATTGTAATCCCCATCTATTAAGGCCCTGTGTGAAGCACAGCGGGTCCAAATGCATGGAGTTTGCCCCTGCTGGTGCCGAAGCAGTCAGCTAGATCCAGTGCCCATGTGCTCCAGTTCCTGCCCACGAAGGGGTCAGGGAAATTTCCTGCTTCAATTGTAAGTTTCCTGAGGCCTCCCTAGCTATGTGGAACTATGTTAACTAAACCTCTTTCTCTTGTGAATTACCCAGTATTGGATATTTGTTTTTTTAATATCACAGTGTGAAAATGGACTAATACACACATAATTGGGAGTTCTCCTGATTTGCCTCCTCTGAGGTTTGACAATTCTCTAAAATGAATCACAGAATTCAGTAAAGCGCTATACATACAATTAAAGTCTTCTAAAGGATACAATGCAGAAATGGCCAGATGGAAGAGATGCCTAGAACAAGGTGTTGGTGCAGTATGAGCTCAGAGTTCCCACATCCTCTCCAGCTGTACCACCCTCTCAGCACAGCAATGTGTTCAACTTGGAAGCTCCCAGGGCTTTGTTGTTTAGGGGCTTTTATCAAAGGGCTTTATTATGTAAGCATGGTTGTTTAGGTCATTGGCCATTGGTGGTTGGATGAAATCTCCAGCTCCTCTGCTTCCCTAGAGGTTAGGGAATAGGGCTGAAACTTTGAATCTTCTTCTCACAGGATTAGTTTTTCTGGCAACTGGCCGCTATTCTGAAGCTACCTAGGGTTAGGAGTAACCTCATTAGTATAATGAAGACACTCTCCTCACTCGGGAAATTCCAAGAGTTTTAGGACCTCTGTGCTAGGAACTGTGGACAAAGACCAAAAATATTTTATATTATGCCACAAGCCCAAATTGTGGCACTGAAACTGCCACTGCAAAATTATAGCTGAGACAATAAAAGAAGTCTGACCCAGCCAACTCCATCTTGCTTCTAACCTCCAAGCTGTCCTTCTTCATTTCTGGGTGAGGCTAAACTAACTTAGGGAGGAACCTAGTTTACAGTTTATAGTTCTGAACAAAGATGGTAACAGCCCCTTCCCAAGGTGGTCCCCTTCTTGTTTGAGGACTAGACTGCCTTTGTAGGACTAACAAATTAGCCAAAAGATTAGAAATTATGGTTTGGGAGTCATGCAGCTGGAAGCTACAAGATTCTGAGCCTCCCCAAATTGGTCCTGGAGATAACATCCTTATTGTAAAGCCTAAGATCTGTGCTTGAGATATTTTGCAGACCCTGCACTTACTGGATCAGCTGGCATCATCCAGATTGATAAACTGGCTCATCTGATCTTGTGGCCCCTACCCAGGAAATGACTCAGTGCAAGACAGCTTCCACCCCCTATGATTTCATCTCCAACCCAACCAATCAGCACTCCTGACTCACTGGCTGCCCCCCACCCACCAAATTATCTTTAGAAACTCTGATCTCTGAATGCTTGGCGAGACTGATTTGACTAATAATAAAACTCCAGTCTCCCGCACAGCCGATTATACATGAATGACTCTTTCTCTATTGTGATTCCTCTGTCTTGATTAGTCAGCTCTGTCTAAGCAGCAGGCAGGGTGAACCTGTTGGGTGGTTAAAGAACATTCCACGAAATAACCAGCTAATGCTCTTCAAAATTGTCAAAGTCAGAGAATGAAACGAAAACAAAAAACCCCAAACCCAAACTGTCCTAGATTGGGAGAGACTAAGGATACATGAAAATTAAATGCAACACAGAACCCTGGATTGGATTCTGGGTCAGAAAAAGAACATCAGTGGGACAAATGGTAACATTTGGGTAAGGCTTTGAGATTAGTTAATAATATCGGTATCAGTATCAGTTTGCTGTTTTTGATCGTTTTATAATGGTTATGTAAGATGTTAAGGCTGGGTGTGGTGGCTCACACCTAGAATCCTAGCAGTTTGGGAGGCTGAGGTGGGAGGATTGCTTGAGCCCAGGAGTTTGAGACCAACCTGGGCAATATAGTGAGACCCCCCCACCTCTACAAAAAAAAAAATAAAGTTAACATTAGGGAAGATTAAGTGAAGTGTATAGTCTACAGAAAATTTTTATACCATTTTTGCAACTTTATAATGTTTGATATCATTTAAAGATAAAAAATTGAAAACTAAAACAAAAATAGTATACATGTTACTCTAAATCTTAATAGCAGTCATTTTTATACTGATGAAATTTCCATAATAAAAAAATTGCTGTTTTTAAAAGTGGATAATTATTTAGCAATCTCTATGCAGTAGTGCTTTGTCAATTTTTAGTGGTAAATATTTTATATAGTAAATATTTTATATAGTAAATAAAGATTTTATTATGTAGTGAATCATATGTGGGGGCCAAGGGCCTTGACCTCCTAAAAGTTTGCTGAAAAATCACTGAAGTGAGGCAGGTTGATTAACAGGAGAAAAGGCATACAAATGTATTTAATGTGTATACTTGTGAGCCTTCAGAATGAAAAGCCAGCCCACCAGTGAGGTGCAGAATCTTGTATAACATCTTGAGGTTACAAAAAGAATGTGGGTTTGGAGTATGGCCAATAAAATAATAATAGTAAGTTATAGTGAGTGGTAAATCGGGTTTTAGTGGCAAGGCAGATTACGGGGATGTGGGGGAAGGAAGAGGTCTGGTTCACAAACGTGGTCTTGTTATGTAGATGAACCTCATAGGCAGGAGCTCTTAGAGAGAATAGATGGTAAATGTTCCTTTTCAGACCTTTTACTTGCAGTTAATCTTTCCTGGAGCCAGATGAGGGCTGGCTGTATTAATGCAGATGCTCTGCAGATGGACATATGCAAATTTCTTCCAGAAAAGACAGCCTTGCAGGGTCACTTCAAAACATGTATGTTTGAAACAAGAAATGTATTTTGGAGTAAAATATTTTGATTTCCTTCACATGTTATAATCAAAGGACTCAGAGACACTCAAAAATACTTTTCCAATATAATAAATAAGTAGGCAATAATATGAACTCTTCTATGAAATGCCAAGTGCCCTAAGACCAATAAAGAATTTTGCTTCAAATGTTACGATGTTCCCCAAACAGTATTTTAGTTGCAAAGCATCCCCTTCTGTAGAAGGACAGGTTTGTTTCAGATGCTTTTGGATCCTCAAGATCTTTCTGGTATTGTACTTATTCCTCCTGTTTAAATTGAAACAGAATTTCACAGATTGAACCAGTTAGATAAACCATTTACTTTCATTTTTCAGAAAATGGTAATATGCAGATTTTATTAGCAAGAGACATTTTACTGCCATCTGCCACAAACTGTCATAGCATCAATTTTTACAGCCAATAAAATTATAAATAAAAATACTTACAAAAATAGAAAATTACAAAGATGTTCATGGGTTGGGCACAGTGACTCTTGCCTGTAATTCTAGCACTCTGAGATGCCAAGGCAGCAGGATCACTTGAGCCCAGGAGCTTGATGCTGCTTAAGCGAGCTATGATTGGGCGGAGGAAGATGCTCTCTCAAAAATAAATAAATAAATAAACAAAATAATAATAGTATCCTTTTAAATGTAAAGCCCTTGTGGTTCACAATCTGAACAGCTGGTCTTAGAGTTACTGAAAATGGAAAAAGTCAGTTTTCCATGGGAGACCAGCCATATGCAATTTCTAGTCTAGATGTTCTTGGATTCCTTCCAGAAAGAATTGAGATGTGCTTCTTTTTCATATTTTCTTTGCTCAGCAAGGCAAGTTATCATAAGATAATAATCTGCTTAAGGCAAGTGGACATTCACACACATATGTTTTTTCTTGCTTGTTTCTGTCAACCCAAAATAATCGAAAGGACCAGAATCCAGTTTAAAGAGTTTATTCAAGCAAAAAGTCTGAGAATAGCTATCTGAGAGACAAAGACTCTAGAGAAATGGGGTCAGTGTTCCTAAGCTAAAATCTAAGTCCGTACTTAGGAAGATAACAAAGATGTTTAGTAGGATTGTAACATTTTCTATAAAAGACTGGTTTATGAGTTACAACAATGTAATTTGTTGCAGTTTTGTTTTCTTTTCCATAAGAATTGTTTTCTTTTCTTTTTTAAAAATTTTGTTTACTTTTATTTTTTTAATTTATCTTTTATTTTTATTTTTTATTTTTTGTAAAGACAGGGTTTCACCATGTTGACCGGGCTGGTCTTGAACTCCTGACCTCAGGTGATCCGCCTGCCTCGGCCTCCCAAAGTGCTGGGATTACAGGCATGAGCCACCTTGCCCAGCTGTTTTCTTGTCTTTATAGCTGGTTTTTATTTCCTTTCCAATTTAAAAGAATGTATTTATCATCCTGTCTTAAGACAGTGTGATAGCCGTGAGTCTTTGTGTGAGAAAGGTAAGAGGAATGTTAATCTGTAATGAAGATCGCCAGTGAAGAGGGAAGGGGTCTTCCTTTGGGCTCTTTCATAATTTGCAACATTTTACAAAAACAATATACGAAGGAAAAAGGCTAATCTATAAAGAGAGAAACAAAGTTACAGCTGCCTAGGTTACAGTTGTCTTTCACATGACTCAGGTGCAATCTTCACATTAATTTATTTTCTTTTATTTTTTTACTTGTATAAATTTATAAGGTACAAGGGCAATTTTGTTACATGCATAGATTGCATAGTGTTGAAGTCAGGGCTTTTAGGGTATTTATCACCCAAATAACATACATTGTGCCTTTTAAGTAATTTCGTGTACCCCCTTACCCCCTTATCCTTCTAAGTCTGCATGTTCTGTCATTCCACTCTCTACATTCATTTGTATATGTTTTTTTTAAGTTCCCACTTATGAAAACTTGAGATATTTGTCTTTGTGTGTCTAAGTTGTTTTACTTAAGTTTTTTTTTTTTTTTTTTTTTAAACTAAGTCTCACTCTGTCACCCAGGCTGGAGTGCAGTGGCATGATCTCTGCTCACTGCAACTTCTGCCCATGGGTTTAAGCAATTCTCCTGCCTCAGCCCCTTGAGTAGCTGGGATTACAGATGCATGCCACCATACCCCACTACGTTTTGTAGTTTTAGTAGAGATAGGGATTAACCATGTTGGCCAGGCTGGTCTTGAACTCCTGGCCTCAGGTGATCCGCCCACCTTGGTCTCCCAAAATGCTGGGATTACAGGTATGAGCCACCGTGCTTGGCCTTTACCTAAGATATTGACCTCTAATTCCATCCACGTTGCTGCAAAAGACATGATTTCATTCTTTATTTTGGCTGAATATGTGCATATATGCCACATTTTCTTTATCGAATCATCCATGGATGAACAGTTATGTTGATTTCACATCTTTGCTATTGTAAGTAGTGCTGTGATAAACATACAAGTGTAGGTGTCTTTTTGATATATTGATTTCCTTTCAGTGGATATCTAGTAGTGAGATTGCTGGATTGAATTATAGTTCTATTTTTACTTCTTTGAGAAATCTCCAAACTATTTTCTGTAGAGTGTGTACTAATTTACATTCCCACCAATATTGAGTAAGAGTTCCCTTTTCCTCACATCCTTGCCAATTTTTTTTTTAACTTTTAAATATTAGCTGTTCTGCCTGGGATAAAATATTTATTTATTTATTTATTTATTTATTTATTTATTTATTTATTGGTTTTGAGACAGTGTCTTATCCTGTTGCCCAGGCTGGAGTGCAGTGGCTCAGTCATGGCTCACTGCACCCTTGGCCTCCTGGGCTCAGGTGATCCTCTCAGGTCATCCCTGCCTGAGTAGCTTGGGACTATGGTTGTGCACTACTATGCCTGGCTAATGTTTGTATTTTTTTTTTTTTTTTTACAAGTGGCTTCTCCGTGTGTTGTCCAGGCTGGTCTCAAACTCCTGGGTTCAGGTGATCCTACTCCCTTAGGTCTCCCAAAGTGCTGGGATTACAGATGTGAGCCACCGTGCCTGGCTTAGATTATATTTCATTGTGGGTTTATTTTGCATTTTACTGATAATTAGTGATGTTGAGCATTTTTTTCACATAGCTGTTGGCCACTTTTATGTCGTCTTTTGAAAAATGTCAGGCCAGGCATGGTGGCTCACACCGGTAATCCCAGTACGTTTAGAGGCCAAAGTGGGCAGATTACCTGAGGTCAGGAGTTTGTGTCCAGCCTGGCCAATGTGGTGAAACCTTGTCTCTACTAAAAATACAAAAAATTAGCTGGGTGTGGTGGCAAGAGCCTGTAATCCCAGCTACTCAGGAAGCTGAGGCTGGAGAATCTCTTGAACCTGAGAGGTGAAGATTTCATCCTTGGTCATGACGTGTGCTGTTTGATGTGCTGTTGGAATTGGTTTGCTAGTATGTTGTTGAGGAATTTTCATCTATGTTCATCCAGAGATATTGGTCTATAGTTTTCTTTTTTAGATCACTTTCTTTTAGGCTTAAAAAAATTTAGAGCTCCAACAGCTTAGATTCTGAATTACATATTTTCGCATATCCTTCAGTCCTAAATCCTCGGCCTTTATCAGTTGCGTGGTAAATGTTAGTTCAGAAAGATATACAGCACACTCTTGCCTACATGAACTATCAAAGGTTTTGGTTGGCTGGGCACGGTGGCTCACGTTTGTAATCCTAGCGCTTTGGGAGTCCAAGGTGGGTGGGTCACCCGAGGTCAGGAGTTCAAGACCATCCAGCCTGATCAACATAGTGAAACCCCATCTCTACTAAAAATATAAAAATTAGCCAGGTGTGGTGATAGATGCCTGTAATCCCAGCTACTTGGGAGGCTGAAGCAGGAGAATCAATTGAACCTGGGAAGTGGAGGTTGCAGTGAGCCATGATTGCACTCCAGCCTGGGTGGTAAGAATGAAACTTTGTCTTAAAAAAAAAAAGTTTTTGTCATCTCAGGTTCCCAAAAACTGGCTCCTCTTCCTATTTTGGGAAAAGAAGCAAACTGTTATAGTTCTGTAGACAAGAAACCATGTGTGCCTAGAACCCCAAACTATGTCAAAAGGACTGTCCAATTAATGAGGGTCAATGGGCTGTTTAATGGGAATTGAAAGCTTTAAGTCTCCTTTACTAATTAGTAGCAGATGCTGTACCAGATGCTGAATGGGAGCTTAATATATATATACACATACATATATATTAAAAATATATATATACATATATGTTAAATATATACATATATGTTAAAATATATACATATATTAAGTATATATACATATATATTAAATATGTATACATATATTAAAATATATACACATATATATTTAAAATATATACATATATATTTTAAAATATATATTAAAAATATATACATACATTAAAAACATATATAATACATTAAAATATATATGTTAAAATATATATACATATATATTTAAAATATATTCTGTAATAATCAATACAAATAATTTTAACATTTACATCTTTCTGCTGGCCTGTGTTATGAACAGCAATCCATCAAAGATCAAAGAAATATTCTTTTATAATCAACTATACTCACTATGCCTAATGTTTTATTTCCTCCATGGCATGATTTAAATCATCACTTCCAAACTATTTGTTTTCCAGTTACCAGGTATAATGCAGTTTTTCAGCTATCAGGCCTATGTAGTTTTCCCCAAACTTTTTAAATAAAATTTCCGGTAGCCCTGGGTCACTAGATTAACCAGAATAGAGCTCTTTGGATAAGACAAATTAAGCAGTGGCAAACTTGGCTGGGACACTGAAGCGCAGTCTCTGAGGATGCAGGGTTGTGACATAACAAACTCCTGGAAAATGTTGGGGACTGAGGTTAAGGGTTAATGTAACCAGGAAATCTGGAGTCTGTCTTCAGAGCTGTAGGAGAGGTTTATGGCAGGGATTTCTTCCTTCCTTTCTTTTTGTTCTTTCTTTCTTCCTTTTCTTTCCTCCCTTCCCTCCGCTCCCCTCCCCTCCCCTCCTTCCTTCCTTCCGTCTGTCTTCAGAGCTGCTAGGAGAGGTTTATGGGAGGGATTTTCTTTCTTTCTCTCTCTTTCTTTCTTTCTTTTTTTCTTTCTTTCTCTCTCCCTCCCTCCCTCCCTTCCTTCTTTCTTTCTCTCTTTCTTTTTTTCTTTCTTTCTCTCTCCCTCCCTCCTTTCTTTCTCTCTCTCTCTCTTTCTCTTTCTTTCTTTCTTTCTTTCTTTCTTTCTTTCTTTCTTTCTCTCTCTCTCTCTTTCTTTCTTTCTTTCTTTCTTTCTTTCTTTCTTTCTTTACTTTTTGTGAGACAGGGTCTTGCTTTGTCACCCAGGCTGGAGTGCACTGGTGCAATCATGGCCTCGCTAATTTTTGTATTTTTTGTAAAGATGGGGTCTCACTATATTGCCCAGGCTAG
>CAUYLG010016420.1:0-45805 GCA_963573385.1 Cacajao melanocephalus
CCATTCTAACTGGCGTGAGATGGTATCTCAGTGCAGTTTTGATTTGCATTTCTCTAATGACCAGTGATGATGAGCATTTTTTCATGTTTGTTGGCCTCCTGTATGTCCTCTTTTGTAAAGTGTCTGTTCATATCCTTCACCCACTTTTGAATGGGCTTATTTGTTTTTTTTTTCTTGTAAATCTGTTTTAGTTCTTTGTAGATTCTGGATATCAGTGCTTTGTCAGATGGGTATACTGAAAAATTTTTTCCCCATTCTGTTGGTTGCTGATTCACTCTTATGACTGTTTCTTTTGCTGTGCAGAAGCTGTGGAGTTTGATAAGGTCCCATTTGTCTATTTTGGCTTTTGTTGCCAATGCTTTTGGTGTTTTTGTCATGAAGTCCTTGCCTATACCTATGTCCAGAATGGTTTTGCCTAGGTTTTCTTCTAGGGTTTTTATGGTGTTAGGTCATAAATGCACATTTCTTAAAGAAGCTAATCTCAAAAGGCTAAAAACTATAATTTCAATTATATGACATTCTAAAAAAGATAAAGCTATAGAGACGATTAAAAGATCAGTGCCTCCAGCATGAGCAACATGGCAAAACCTGATCTCTCCAAAAGAAAACATAAACAAAAATTAGCTGGCATGGTAGCATGTGCCTATAGTCCAAGGCTGAGATGGGAGGATCACTTAAACCTGGGAGGTGGAGGTTGCAATGAGCTGAGATGGTGCCACTGCACTCTATCCTGGGCAACAGAGCAAGACTCTGAATCAAGGAAAAAAATGAAAATAGAGGAGCAGAAGTCAAATAGATGAAGCACAGGGGATATTTTTTAGAGTGGTGAAACTATTCTGTATGATCCTATAATTGTGGATACATGATATTATGCATTTGTCAAAACTTACTGAATTTTACAGCCCAAAGAATGAATGTTAGTATAATATATACAAACTTGGGGAGAAAAAGTCATTTAGGAGACTGAGAGAATACCAGGAGAGAATGTTAAACGTGACAAAACAATCTGGTTGTATTAGAAATGTATTAAAAAATCTCACTGAAGGGGCTAGAAGAAAAAATGCTAACCTAAGTAACTTTAGAAATGAGTTGAGTTTTTGTTTGTTTGTTTGGTTGTTTTTAATATGGCCTTACTAAATCAAGGAGTAGTTTTTAAAGCAAAAAAAAAAAAAAAAAGAAAAACCAAAACTGTATATAAGCACTGTACTCTAGCTGATAAAGTTGAACCTGACAGAAATATGAATTAATAATTCTGACACTTCTGAATAATGGAATTGAACACTAGTAAATAGATGGTGAATGGTAGAATTCAAATTTCTCACTCTTGGAGTGGAAGTCTTAAAAAGCAGGTAAAGGAGGCTAGAAGGATCCATGGATCCATTAATACTAATTGATTAGAGTTGGCAACAACAGGATGAACTCACACTTAACATACATACAAATATATACACATAGAAATATTTATAGATATATATATTTGTACATGAGTTAGTATATGCACATGTTTTCTTTTTCTGTCAGCTGAAAGGGTCTAGAAACAGTGACACTCTAGTAGCAACAAGAATACCTAGCACCCAGATCTTGGTTTCTAATATCACTCTCCAATAAAAAGAAACAAGGCTCTTTGGAGAAATGGATGATTCTAGGACTGGAGCAAGAAATATACAAGGTGAGCCTGGAGCCTCTTGTCATGTTAGAAAGTAAAGAGGTATTCAAAACAAATAAACAAACCAAGCACCTCAATGATCGAAGTATGTCAAAGGGACAGAGTAGAATAATATGAGCAACAAGATAAACTAGTGTTGAACTAAATCAATCAATCAATAAACTGTTCAAAAAATAAAAAGAGACTCCTAAATTATTTCATAAGACAGTATTAGTCTAATACGAAAACCAAACCAAAAAAAAAAATAAGCTACAGGTCAAATCTCTCATAAAAATAGATGTAAAAATTCTTAACAGAATAGTATTGGCTGGTTGCAGTGGCTCATGCCTGTAATCCCAGCACTTTGAGAAGCCAAGATGGCCAGATTGCTTGAGCTCAGGAGTTCAAGACCAGCCTGGGCAACACAGTGAAACCCTGTTTCTACTAAAAATATAAAAATTAGCCAGGCATGGTGGCACATGCCTACAGACCCAGCTACTCGGGAGGCTGAGGCAAGAGTATCACTTGCGCCTGGGAGATCAAGTCTGCAGTGAACTGTGATCATGCCACTGCACTCCAGCCTGGGTGACAGAATGAGAACCTGTCTCAAAAAACAGAAAAAGGATTCAATCAAATTAAATGACACGTAAAAAGGATAACTATCGGTATTGCATGAACCTAGCTAAGCTGAAACTGCATTTCCCAGAATTCTTATCCATCCATAATTTTAAGTTAGCATTGGCCTGAAGACACGTTTTGCATAAGATATGAAAGGTGGAAGCAACCATATTGCTTTTATGCATGGAAGGTTGATGTGGGCACCTGGTGCTGTTACAGTGCACACACGTTGCTGCTGATCTGCTGGCTTACCTTGTTGGCACTGCACCATAGCTGGGCTTTCAGTTGCTTTACTCCCACTGGATCATCTCCTTCAGCTTTTCTAAATCCAGTGCCAGAGTGTACAGCTCCAGAAGCAGCAGCTGAGCTTACAGCTTCTCCAGCTCCCGCCAGATCTCTTCCTTCAGGTTCTTTGAATCGTTGGCCAGCATGTGCAACTCCTGGGGCAGCCGCCAAGCCCACAACTCTTCCAGCTCACACTGAATCTCTTCTTTCAGGTTCTCCAACACTTGAGCCAGTCCCAGCACCAAAGATAGAAGTGATAGTAGTACATAAAATGTTTTGCTAGCTCCCTCAATTACATAAAGTCAAATCCTTATAATAAACTCTGTAGTCTATATTGAGTATAGTGGTTCTTTTCTTCTGATCAAAATCTGATTGATACAATAATACATCATGACTATGTGGAATTTATCCTAGGAATGTAAGGTTTGTTTAATATTTAAAAATATATCAATGTAAAAAGAAAAAAGAAATTTAAAAAAATTTAAAAAAATAAAATATATATATCAATGTAATTCAGTATATTAATAGATGAATGTGAAAACTCTGTGACTATCTCAACAGGTACATTAAGAGGTGTGAAAAAATTTAAACTGCAGCAGCCATGTATGACAGAAATGATCAGCACACTAGTTATAAAAGGAAACTTAAATCTGATAAAAGATTATCTATAAAACCCATAGCTAATAACATAATGGTGAAAGATTAAATACTTTCCTCCCATCAGGAAGAAGTAAGGATGTCCAGTTCCATGAGTTTTACTTAACATTACACTGGAGGTCCTGGTCAGTGTAATAAAGTAAGAGAAATATTTTAAAAATCATGTAAATTGGAAAGGGAAGAAGTAAAACAGTTTTTATTCATAGTTGACATGATCATGTGAATCAATATCATACGAAATCTACAAAAGAGATCATAGAACTAATAAGTAAATGCAGCAAGTTTGCCGAATGTAAGATCATTAAGCCAAAATCAATTGCAGAGTAGCTTCAAACCATAAAACATACAGGGATAAATTTAATAAGTTGTGTGTAAGATTTATAACCTGAAAATTCTCTCAAATTTTGTGGAGATAAACCAAAGATAATCTAAGAAAGTGGAAAGACATCCTAGGTTCAAGATTTAGAAGACTCAATATTGTGAAGCTATTAATTCTCCCTAAATTGATCCATAGAGATCTCAATCAATCAAAATCTAAGTTGGGTGTAGTAAAATCAACAAGCTGGTTCAAAATGTATGATGAAAATGCACAGGACCTAAAATAATCATGGTAATTTTGAAACAAAAATGCAGTAATCAAGGCAGTGGGTATTCATGTAAGAATCAACAGGATAGAAAAAGATCCACACATATATGGGTGATTGGCATATGACAGGAGTACCACGGTACTTCAATGAGAAAGGGATAGTCTTTTCAACAAATGGTGCTGTCTATCTATATACAAAAAATTGACATCCATTTATACTTCACATCACACACTGAAATTATCTTAAAATAGGTCACATACCTAAACTTTGAAGTCAAAGTGATAAAATGTCTAGAAGAAAACATAAGAGAAAACATTTTTTTAGCCTTGTAGTAGTCCAGATTTTTAGGATACAAAAACCAAAACCATAAAAGAAAAAGATAATAAATGTACTTCATCAAAATGTAAAACATATGCTTTTTTTTTTTTTGAGACGGAGTCTCGCTCTGTTGCCAGGCTGGAGTGCAGTGGTGCGATCTCAGCTCACTGCAATCTCCAACTCCCAAATTCAAGCGATTCCCCTGCATCAGACTCCCAAATAGCTGGGACTACCGGCACATACCACCACGCTGTCTAATTTTTTGTATTTTACTATAGACGGGGTTTCACCATGTTGGCCAGGATGGTCTCAATCTTCTGACCTTGTGATCTGCCTGCCTCAGCCTCCCAAAGTGCTGGGATTACAGGTGAAAGCCACTGCACCTGGCTAAACTTATGCTTTTCAAATATACCATTAAAAAAACAAAGTGGCAAAGCATGGTTATTCATATCTATAATCCCAACATTTTAGCAGGCAGGAGGGTTGCTTGTGCATAATAGTTTTAACCCAGCTTGGGTGACAGCCCATCTCTATAAAAAAAATTTTTTTTTTAATAAAGACATCAGTTACTGGAAGATAGTTATTACTGTTTGTATTTCCTCAACCATAAAATGAATGTTTAATTGAATTTTTGTTTGTATGATACTAGTTCTTTGAAATTGGGCAGGGACTTGACTCATGGTATAGGGATGGTTAATCTTTATAAATGTGACACTATGTCACAGAATGTATTCGCTACTAGATTAATGCACTTTCTAAATCTATTACATAGATCCTGTTAATTGTGCTATTCAAATAGTCAATGTCTTTCCTATTGTTTTTATTTGCCATATATATTAGTTTCCAGGTCTACCATAACAAAGTATCTCAAACTGGTTGGCTTCAAACAACAGAAACTTATTAATTATCTCATAGTTGTAGAACCTACAAGTCCCAAATCAAGGCGTCAACAAGACCATGGTCTCTCTGAAGGCTCCAGGAAAAAAATCCTTTCTGCTGTTTTCTAGGATCCGGTGGCTGCTGTCAATTATTGGCATTTTTTGGCTTGTAGCTAGCTGCATCACTCCTGTTTCTGCCTCCATCTTCACAGGACCATTTTCTTTTTGGGAATGTCTGTGTCTGTGTGTCCAAATCTTCCTCTTTTTCCCCCTTTTTTTTTTTTTTTTTTTTTGAGAGTCTCACTCTGTTGCTTAGGCTAGAGTGCAGTGGCGTGATCTCAGCTCACTGCAACCTCTGCCTCCTGGGTTCAAGTAATTCTCCTGCCTCAGCCTCCCGAGTAGCTGGGAGTATAGGTGTACACCACCACGCTTGGTTAATTTTTGTATTTTTACTAGAGACAGGTTTTCACCATGTTGGCCAGGCTGGTCTCAAATTCCTGACCTCAAGTGATTCGCTTGCCTAGGTCTCCCAAAGTGCTGGGATTACAGGCGTGAGCCACCGTGCCTGGCCCATTCCTCTTTTTCTCATAAAGACATCAGTTACTGGGGATAGGGCCCACTTTAATTCAATATGACCTCGTCTTTACTTGATTACAACAGCAAAGACTATATTTTCAAATAAGGTCATCTTTACAAGTACCAGAGTTTAGAATTTCAATATATCTCATATTTGAAAGAGAAGCTCAATTCAACACACAATCCTCAATCAAAAATTGAGAACTTTCACAATATTTATCTTGGAAAAAAATTGGGAAATTTTTATTGAAATTTTCTTGAATGAGAAAGTCATTCTAGTGATGGCAAACTGAAGCAATTGACAAATTCTCTTCCCAAAAAACAATTATAAAACTGGACGAAATTTCAAAATTCAAAACTCTACCATTTCAGGGATCTAGAAATTGATCCGAAGCAAACAACAAACTTAGAAGCATTATTCATGAAAAAATGACAAACTTTAGGTAGGAATAGTGAGAGTATGGGGAATTCTTGCCAGAGGCTGCCCCCAGATCAGTTTGTGCAACAGTGCTACCAGGGGAGGACTGGCTGTGAAAACCAGCAGCTTGGCTGACTAAGGTGGGTAATTCTTTGAAGCAGAGGAAGAAAAGCTCACACAGTAGCATTGTCAATAAAAACATTGAACACAGTGAGAAACAAAGGACTGCAGCTTTGCAAGACTACAGTTACCATCCCATCGGGGTGAGCAAACGCTGGTAGACCAGCCATAAGTCTGACAGGAAATACTTGGAAGTCAAGAGAGCCACAGAGAGGCTCTGTATGCTCTCCACACATCCCTGGCTGAATAAACGGCTGTAGACCTTCATAGGGAAAACCTGAGAGGACCTAATCACTCCACATTTACCTAGCTGACTGGGGGCCTACGTAGGCATGCAGGGCAGACCCAAAAGGGCCTGGCAGAAAGTAATGGCTGGGGAAGACTTGAAAACTTCTTGAACCTTGATTATGTTCCCCAGCTCCCACCCAAAGCAGTCACTCAAAGAGGAAGACTTCTAAAGAGATGTATTTGAACACAACCTCTGATTAAATATTTACTGATAACTATGCTATACAAACACAGACCAGTCTTTCGGAAGTCAGGCTAAAAAATAAAATTATTGAAAAGAAGCAATGTTGTAGCGATATCAGCAGCCACACACCATGGAGAAAGAGGTTCTTTAGAGCTAAGTATAGGCAATTTATTAAAAACTAAACCACAAAAGTCCTCATGGAAAAAAATCAGAATCCCAAAATGCTACAATGTATTATCTAAAATACCCGGATTTGGCCGGGCATAGTGGCTTAGACCTATAATCCCAGTACTTTGGGAGACCGAGGCAGGCAGATCACCTAAGGTCAGGAGTTCCAGCCTGGCCAACATTGTGAAACCCTCTCTCTACTAAAAGTACAAAAATTAGCTGGGTGTGATGACAGGTACTTGCAATCCCAACTACTCAGGAGGCTGAGGCAGGAGGATCGCTTGAACCCAGGAGTCAGAGGTTGCAGAGAGCTGAGATCCCACCATTGCACTCCAGCCTGGACAACAAGAGCAAAACTCTGTCTCTAAATAAATAAATAAATAAATAAATAACATACCCAGGTTTTAACAAAAAGTTACAGGAGAATACGATGACAACGATTTATCACATCAAATAAATTTTAGTTTAAAAAAACCTAGAAACTGTAAAAAATAATCAAAGGGAAATTCTGAAGATTAAAATTACAATAACTGAAAAAAAGACTTCACTATATATGCCTAACAGCAGATTTGAGGTTTCAGAATGAACAGTCAGTGAACTTGGAGTACATGAATAGAAATTATTCAATCTCAAGAAAAGAGGAAGAAAAAAAGTTGAAGAAAATTAAAACAGAGCAACACAGACATGTGGGACAATATAGAGCATACCAAAATACATGTAACAGGAAGGAATCAGCTTACCACTGCAGGCTCCGTGAGACAGCCGAAAAACTGTCAGTTTCTAAAGCGTGAGAGGTGCAATGTCCGCCCCTGAACATACATCCTCACTGGGGAACCTGAAAGTCTAGATCATGGGAGAAGGATTTGACCTTTCCTGGAGCTAAGACAAATTTTAGAGAGCCAAGCAAAATATAGTGGTAGAGGAAGAATCAGGAAGAACCCTGTGGGCACACTTAGTCCCTAGGGAAGCCATTCCTGACTTTGTCTCACGGGGTCCTTGGAGAGGGCTGCTAGTGTTACTGGGAAAAGACCACAGGGAGAAGGAAACTTCCAGTTGAACTCTGTAACAATTTCAACCAAATGCAAAGTTTCCTGGACAGAATAAAGGGAAAGGGGCAAACAGGGAGTACAGATAGGAGTACAGAAACCACAGCAGGTGGGAAGGCATAAAACTTGAAAGCCCTGCTTACTATCTCAGCAGGGAGACATAGCCTGGGGCAAGTTCTTAGTCCTGGTCACCAGCTGCCTGAAAAGAAACTTGGTGCTGCTGGAGGGGCACGGTGGGAGAGAGACTGGTAGGGATGTGTCAGAGCTGGGTGAGGCCTGTCACTGCTGGCTTTCCCCCGCTCCCCTGGTGACCTGAATGATGCAGCAGAGGCAGCCATAATCCCCCTGGGAATGTGACTCTATCCGCCTGAAAAAACACATCCCCATCCCCCAAAGTAGCCGCAGCAAGCCTCATCCAAGGTGAGTCTGAGCTCAGAAACACCTAATCCTGCCTCCATCTGATAGTCTTTCTCTACCTACCCTGGTAGCTGAAGACAAAGTACATAATCTCTTGGGAGCTCTATGTCCCTGCCCACTGCCTAAGAAATCCAAATACTTATCCAGGAGTCCCTATGATAAGCTTGTATCTTCCCTACACTACCACAGCTAATGCTCTCTTGAAAGTGCCACCTCCTGGCTGGAGGCCAACCAACACAAAATTCATGCACTAAACTAAACTACAACCAAGGACTCTCACAGAGTCGACTTCATACCCCTGCCACCTCCACTGGAGCAGGTGCTGGTATCCAAGGTTGAAAGACCTGAAGACAGATCATATCACAGGACTCTTTCCAGACACTCCCCAGTACCAGCCCAGGGCCCAGTAGCTCTGCTAGGTGGTTAAACCCAGAAGAGAAATAACAATCACTAAGCCAGCTCTCAGGGAGCCCCATCCCTAGGGGAAGGAGGAGAACACCACATCAAGGGAACACCCCATGGGACAAAAGAATTTGAATAGCAGCCCTTGAGCCCCAGATCTTCCCTCTGACACAGACAATCCAAATGAGAAGAAGGTAGAAAAACAATTCTGGTAATAAGACAAAACAAGGTTTTTTTTTTAACACCCTCAAAAGATCACACTAGCTCGCCAGTAATTTATCTAAACAAACAAATAAACCAACCCTCTGAATTGACAGACAGATATTTCAGAAGGTCGATTATTAAGCTACTCAAGGAGGCACCAGAGAAAGATGATGCCAACTTAAATCCAAAATATGATACAAAATATAAAAAGAAAAATCTCCAGAGAAATAGATAATATAAATAAAAAAACAATCATAACTTCCGGATATCAAGGACACATTTAGAGAAATGCAAAATAAACTGGAAAGTCTCAGCAACAGAATCATACAAGTAGAAGAAAGAACTTCAGAGCTCAAAGACAAGGCTTTTGAATTAAACCAATCCAACAAAGACAAAGATAAAAGAATTCAAAAAAAGAACAAAGCTTCCAAGAAGATTGGGATTATGTTAAGTGACCAAATCTGAGAATAATTGGTGTTCCTGAGGAAAAAGAGAAATCTAAAAGTTTGGGAAATATATTTGAGGGAATAATTGAGGAAAACTTCCCTAGCCTTGCTGAAGATCTAGACATCCAAATACAAGCAACTCAAAGAACACCTGGGAAATTCATCACAAAAAGATCATTCCCTAGAACCATAGTCATTAGGTTATCTCAAGTCAAGATGAAGGATAAGGGCCAGGTGAGGTGGCTCACACCTATAATCCCAGCATTTTGGGAGGCTGAGGCGGGCAGATCACGAGGTCAAGAGATCAAGACCATCCTGGCCAACCTAGTGAAACCCCATGTCTACGAAAAAAAAAAAAAAGATGAAAGAAAAAATTTTAAGAGCATTTGCTAAGGCAAGACTTCACGACCAAGAACCCAAAAGCAAATATATGAGACTTCATTAAAGTAAAAAGCCTCTGCAGAGTAAAGGAATTAATTAGCAGAGTAAACAGAAAACCCATACAGTGGGAGAAAATCTTCACTAACTATGCATCCAACAAAAGACTAACATCCAGAATCCACAAGAAACTCATACCAACAAGAAAAAAACAAACAATCCCATTAAAAAGTGGGCTAAGAATGTGAATAGACAATTCTCAAAAGAATGTCCAAAAAACATATGAAAAATGGCCAAAAAACATATGAAAAATGCTCAACATCACTAATGATCAGGGAAATGAAAATCAAAACCACAGTGCAATACCCTGTCACTCCTGCAAAAATGGACATAATTTAAAAATTAAAAAATAGATGTTGGTATGGATGTGGTGAAAAGGGAACATTTTTTACACTGCTGGTGGGAATGTAGACTAGTACAATCACCACAGGAAACAGTGTGGAGATTCCTTACAGAACTAAAAGTAGATCTACTATTTGATCCAGCAATCTCACTACTGGCTATCTGCTCAGAGGAAAAAAGTCATTATATGAAAAAGACACTTGCACATGCATGTTTATAACAGCACAAATTGCAATTGCAAAAAATATGGAATCAGCCCAATGTCCATCAATTAATGAGTGAATAAAGAAATGTGAGACACACCCACACACATACACAAACACACACACACCATAGACTACTACTCAGCCATAGAAAGGAACAAAATAATGGCATATGCAACAACCTAGATGGATTTGGAGACCATTATTTTAAGTGAAGTAACTCAAGAATAGAAAAACAAACATCATATGTTCTCACTTCTAAGTGGGACCTAAGCTATGAGGACTGCATAAGAATAATACAATGGACTTTGGGGACTTGGGAGGAAGGGCAGGAGGGGGCAAGGGATAAAAGACTACACACTAGGTACAATGTACACTGCTTGGGTAATGGGTGCACCAAAATTTCAGAAATCACCACTAAAGAACTTATCCATGTAACCAAATACCACCTGTTTCCCAAAAGCCTATTAAAATAAAAAGTAAAAATTTAAAAAAAAAATACATGTAATGGAAGTCTAAGAAATAGTGGAGAGACAGAGAGAGAGAGAGAAACAAAAGGCATAAAAAGAAACAAAGGCTAAAATGTTTTCAAATTTGACTAAAAAAAAAAACACTAACCTATAGACCCAAGAAAGTCAATGTAACATCACATGTGATCAAAACAAAGAGATCCACACTTAACCATATCATAATCAGACTGTTAAAAAAAAAAATTAAAGCAGAGAAGACAGACTCATCTTGTAAAGGGAATAATAATATGATTAATAGCTGACTTCTTTTCAGAAACATCAGGGCCCAAATAGAGGTGGAATGCCATATTTAAAGTACTGTGACAAAAATAACTGTCAATCATGAATTCTATATCCAGCAAAACTATCATTCTAATGGTAAAGAAAAGAAGGGACAATTCTAGATAAAGAGACTAAGAAAATTTATTGCTAGCACATCTGACTTAAAAGGAAGTTCTTCATCCTGATAAGAAATGATACCATATGGTAAATTGAATTTATAGAAAAATAGACCAGGTGGAGTGGCTCATGTCTGTAATACCAGCACTCTGGGAGGCCGAGGCAAGTGGATCACCTGAAGGTCAGGAGTTTGAGATCAGCCTGGTTAATATGGTGAAAACCTGTCTCTACTAAAAATACAAAAAAATTAGCTGGGCGTGGTGATGGATGCCTGTAATTCCAGCTTCTCAGGAGGCTGAGGCAGAAGAATCACTTGAACCCAGGAGGCAGAGGCTGCAGTGAGCCAAGATCGTGCCACTGCACTCCAGCCTGCA
Organism: Cacajao melanocephalus; assembly: GCA_963573385.1. Classification (NCBI taxonomy): domain Eukaryota; kingdom Metazoa; phylum Chordata; class Mammalia; order Primates; family Pitheciidae; genus Cacajao; species Cacajao melanocephalus. The sequence continues at coordinate 11,523 of CAUYLG010016420.1, forward strand.
CGACAAGAGCAAAACTCTGTCTCAAAAAAAAAGAAAAGAAGAAAGAACATGAAAAGCACTGAAAATAGTAACTATGTGGGTAAATACAATAGACTTCATACTTTTTCATTTTCTTAAGTTCTTTAAAAGACATACAAAATTTTATAAAACAATAATAATTACTCTGAATTGTTGAATTTATCACATAACATGAAATATATGACTATAATAGCACGGAGCAAGGATGTAGAAAAATGTTGCTCTATTAGAACCTGCGAAAAAAGGAAAAGAAATGTTGCTTTATTGGAGCAAAGATGCCATATTTAACTGGAAATAAATTAGCATTAATCCAAAGTACATTGTAATAAAGTACCTATTATAATCCGTAGAGCAACCACTAAGAATATAACAGCAAAAAAATATTCTAAGAAAGATACATGTGGAAGAATTTTCTCAGAATATGGGTCTCCCCATCTTCTCTCCCCGGCCAACTTTGCTTTATTTAATAGGGGGGCTAGAGAAAAGTTGGCCAAAACATGCAGTAATAATAAAAATTTAGCTCCTTGGATTATTTATTATTATTTAATTTGCTTGTTATTCATAGAAATAGTGAAAGTTATCTCCCCAGAATGGAAGGAAATTACACTGGCATGCTCCAGTAATGCATACTGACATATTTTTAAGAGCAAAATTGACAAATGTCAGTTAAAATTAATTAAAAGTCCGTCTTGATTAAAAATATGTAAATCCTATAGAAGAAACTACATTTTAAATACATGATTTTATTTAAACCATACAGTAAACCTAAGCATAAGATAAAATAAATAATCTGAGCTCACAATCACTTTTCAGAGTCATCTAAGTAAACTGTGAGGCCCAGGTTTCAATCAGGGGCATCTGACTCCAAAGAGGGTACTTTCCACTAGGGAAAGCTGCCTCTCTAACTCTAATTTAATTTTGCACTTGTAAGCACTATGAATATGTTTGTTTTAGTCCACTTAGTGTTGCTGTAACAAAATACCTAAGGCTGGGTAATTTATAAGGAGAAGAGGTTTATTTAGCTCATGATTCTGCAGGCTGGGTAGTTCAAGGGCATGGGAACTTTTGATGAGGGTTTTCATGCTGCGCCATAACATGGCAGAGAAGGTCAAAGGGGAAGAAGGCCTGTGCAAAGAGAGGACCAAACAGAAGAAAACTGAATCTGTAACAACTCCCTCTGTGGGAACTGACTCATTCCCAAGAGAATTAACCAGCCTTATAAAAGCAAGAACTCACTCAGTAGCACTGGAATGGCACCAAGCCATTCATGAGGGATCTGCCCCATAACCCAAACACCTCCCAGTAGGCCCTACCATCCAAAATTGAACTAGGGATAAATTTGCAACGTGAGAACATGAGTTTTGATGGAGACAAACTCAAACCATAACAATATCTTTGTATTTCACAAATAAGCATTAACCTATTTTGGCTTGTTTTTTAATAACGTCAACAAATTGAAACTTTCAATGGTAAAAATGGAATGCAATATTTGCCCAAGTCTTGCATTGTCAATTTGAAGCTGTTTGGTTTCAACTCCTTGGATTACATATAAAATAGACTTTTAAATTATATTTTTAAAAAGATAAACTATCACAAAGTTGTATTTATTTCAGAATTATAAAATTGCTTAGAATTTGAAAATCGAAGTAATAAGCCACATTAACATAATAGAGAAAAAACATGATTCAGAAAAAGCATTTGATAAAACTCAACAGTGATTCACAATTTAAAAAACAACAACAAACAAACAAAAACACACACATACGCTGGGCACAGTGGCTCATGCTTATAATTCTAGCATTTTAGGAGGCTGAGTCAGAAGGATCACCTGTGCCCAGGAGTATGAGACCAGTCTGAACAACATGATAGATCCCTGTCTCTACAAAAAAATTACAAATTAGCTGGGCATGGTGGCATGCACCTGTCATCCTAGCTTGAGCCTAGGAATTCAAGGCTGCAGTGAGCTATGGCAATGCCACTGCACTCCAGCCTGGGTGACAGAGTGGGACCCCGTCTCTAAAATAAATAAACAAAGAAAATAACAAATAGACAAATAGTAGAAAAGAAAACTTAATCTGGTGTGGAATATCTACCAAAACTTACAATGAATGCTATGCATATTAAGTGTAAAATATTGAAAGCTTTCATTTCCCTTTTAAAGTAGAAAAAAATGACAAGAATGCTTGCCACCATTAACATTAAATTGGAGGTTATTGAGAGGGCAATAAGTCAAGAAAAAAAATAAATGGTAAAATGTTGAAAAAACATAATTTGTAGGTGAATTGACTGTATACAGAGAAAACCTTAAAAAGAAATCAACACATAAATTATCAGACTTATTAAATGAATTTAGCAAGGTTATTAGATAAAATGTCAATAAATAAAAATAAACATATTCTATGTTCTAGCAACAAATAATTAGAAAAATGAAAGTTGAAAAACGCATTTATAACAATATCACAAAATTAAACACCTAGAAACAAATTTAATGAACATGTGTAATATCTTACAGAAAACTATAAAACATTACTGAGAGAAATTCAATAAAATTACATGGTAGAATGTATCATGTTCATGCCTTAAAAGAGTAATATAAAGATCTAAATTCTCCTTTCAATTACTTTCTAGAAAAAACTATCTCCAATAAAGAAGCATATTTTGTGGAAATGAAAGAAATTTAATTAACAACAAAACACAAAGGATCATTATTAGCCACAAAAACTGTGAAGGACAAGATTGGAGAACTAACACCATCAGACTTACAAATCTATAGTATTTAAAACAGTGTGCGATCAGTGCCAGAACAGAGGAACTGAGCAATGAAACAGAATAGAGTCTGCATTAGTCTGTTTTCACACTGCTATAAAAATACTTGAGACAGGGTAATTTACTTAAAAAAAAAAAAAAAAGGTTTAATTGACTCAGTTCTACATGGCTGGGGAGACTTCAGGAAACTTACAATCATGGCGGAAGGTAAAGGAGACGCAAGGTATGTCTTACATGACAGCAACCAAGAGAGAGGGAGCAAAGGTTTTAAAGTGTCACACTTTTAAACCATCAGATCTTGTGAGAACTCACTCACTATTATAAATACAGCCTGGGGGAAGCCACACCCATAATCTAATCACCACCCACCAGGTCCCTCCTTTGATATGTGGGGTTTACAATTTGAGATGGGATTTGGTGGGGACACAGAGCTAAATCATATCAGAGTCCAAGAACAGACTCCTACATATGTAGATATGTGACATTCCAGTGCAATGGGAAAGGGCCCAGATAGGTATCAGCGTGGAAAAAAAAATAATAATTCTTGACCATCACCTCACACAAAACACAAAAATCAACTTCAGATAGATTTCCTAAATGTAAGAAATAAAACAATAATTTTTAAAAAATTTAACATAGAAAAGTGTCTGTAGGATGTGAAGATGAGCAATGATTTATTAAATAGGATAGAAAAGGCTATAATTCTAAAGAAGAAAATGAACAAATTAGGCCTTATTGACTTTAAGAACTTCTATCCATCAAGACACCCTTTAGCTACTGAATGAGAAAGCCACAGAATGAGAGATGTATATCATACGTATATCCAACAGATCATTTAAATCCAGACTATAAATGAATCTCCACAAATCATTAATACAAAGAAGGATATCCAATAACAAAAAATTCAAACAAGGCATTTCAAAGAGTATATTCATTAGTCAATAAACAAATGAAAAGGCATTCAATAGCATTCATCAGAAAATGCAAATTAAACCCACAATGAGATACTATTTAACACTCTCCAAAATGATTAATTAAAGAAAGTAGTATCAACTATTAAATATTTAGCAATAATGTGGACCAACAAGCTCTCAGACACTGCTGGAAAGACTATAAATTGATACAACTTAGCAAAACTATTTGGCGGTATTCACTAAAGTTGAACACAAATATATCCAATGACCAATGCACTTTTTTTTTTTTTAAGATGGGGTTTCCCCACGTTGGTCAGGCTGGTCTTGAACTCCCAACCTCAGGTGATCCGCCCACCTTGGCCTCCAAAGTGCTTGGATTACAGGCGTGAGCCACCACACCCGGCCAACCAATGCACTTTTAACTGTACACCCTTCAGAGATATGTACATATGTTCACCAAAGACATACTCATAGCAGCATATTCATAATAACCCTAAACTGGAAATTACCTAAATGCCCATCAATAATAGCATGAATAAGTACATTATGGTATATAACAGAATGTTGTACACTAATAAAAATGAAAGAAAGGCTGCTCGTATAATCCATGGGTGAACCTCACAAACATAATATTAAACAAAAGAAATAATATGTCAAAATTATATGCTATACAATTCCACTTTTTATAAAGTTCATAAAAAGCAAAATATGAGGCTAGGAATATGAATAAGCTTACATTTTGAATTGATTCTGTTCTTATCCCCTCAAATGTTTATACATGGATAAAGGCAAGGAAATTGGTCTAACAAAATATTATCCATGATACTGAAATGTAAACAAGAAGTCAGCTCTTGAGTATCCTCTATTTAACCATTTGCATGTTTGTGTTTCCACTTTGGGTTTAATGTCTAAGGCCAAAGAGTTTTAACATTTTATTTATTTCAAAATAGTACTTTTTATGGAAATACTTGATCTTTCATATATGACTCCAATATTTTCTCTTTAGATGAGCTCCCCAGTCAATGGATGCAATAAACATTAGGTAAAAGTTGTTTGCTATTGTTGACTTGGAGACCAGCTTCCCCCTATCCTGTGAACCACTGAGTGCTGTACCTGTATCCAGCTCGCCACCCACTGAAGACTCCTAAGCAGAACTCCCTCTGCTGTCAGAGTGGAAAAACAAAAATTGAGGAGTCCCATTGCTCATGGCGTTCTTGGAGGAAAAGCTGACAAACTGAGAGAATCATACTAGTTCTCCATCACCAGCAATCCATCTGGCCACAGTTCTTGACAACACCTCCCCCTTTGGAAATTTAGAGCTTGCTCTCCACCTCCCATTTCTTTGCCTGTCTTTGAAAATTCTTTTGATAGCAATTGCTTCTTGAAGAAAGAATATGGCAGAGTTATTAAGCAATTTCACTTATTGGTATAATTTCACTAGGTGTGTAGGCCCCCCGGATTCTCTATTTCTATAATAATTTTATTCTCTTTCCTTGATGACTTTCAGACATAACGAGTTAATCTCTCTTTCAATGGGCACAACCATGATAAACCTCCATAAAACTGAGATTGTGTGCCTTATACTGAAAGTGAAAGTAATTGCTTTTACAACTATGATATTTATTATTATGAATGCATTTTTAAAACATTTGTTAGTACCCTGAGTTGAAGTGTTTCACAGAAGAAGGAAAATCCTTTTCCAAGGTCACTGATGAGTTACTTTTCTCTCTTCCAGCATGAAATCCAGACTTCTCAGCACATCCCTTCAGGAGGTGGGTCCTGCCCATTGATATAGCCTTGTCTTTCACATGTACTCTACAGGCAATCAGTGATCCAACCACCACACCCGCCTCATTGCATTCCCCTGGGCTTGGGGAACTTTTACCATGCTGCTCATTTTGCCTGCTTGTCCAAACAGCAGTCTCCTGCTTTTAAGCATTAACTCCTTCACAAAGACTTTCTTGATGTGGGGTGACAGTATAGTTCCTTGACACCTGCTCTCAGCACAGCCTGTACCTACCCATGCCATTGCACTTCTCACATAATCCTGGGATGATCTCATTGCTTCTCTGGTATTGCTTTCCATCCCAAGCTTCTGCAGCTGTGTTTTTAAATCCCCTTTCTCACAGGGTCTGAAGAAGACCCCCGTCATGTCTGTTGAATCAAGCAAGCAAAACATCAAGAATATGGCAAATTCAAGTGTATTTCGTGTTTTAGTAGATGTGATTCCCCGAAACTTGTCTACTCTAGTGAGATGAATTACAAGAGCCTGAACTTACAGGTTCCTGCTGTTCACGTTTAGCCATCTTAATGCATCATGGCTGATTGGACACACAGAAACTCTCAATTAGTCTTGTTTTGCCATGGTGCATACAGCTCTGTTCGGAAGTGATAACAAAAACACCATACAGCTGCCTGATATCAGTTGAAGGAGACTCTATCTGGCCCTATAGAAGCCACTATATCTGGCCCTATAGTCTCAAAATATGTAAGACTGTTGCCATTCAAAGGACCCTAAACCTGGCATAATACCAGGTACCAGTAGGTACCATTGGAGGGGCTGAGGCCTCCATTGTGCTGACTACTTGTGCTTGTGCTTTAATAAGCCGAAACTAAGAAGTGGTATCCAAGCAATGATGGCCACAAGTTAAAAAGCCAGAATGGAAAATACAAAATATAAAGTCCTTCAGGTATAACTAGGTTCACAGCTTTACGAGCATCAACCAAAAAACTTAGAAAATCCTGTTCTCTGCAATGCCAAGTTATCCACTTGCAATGCCTTGGTAGGCTAACTTCCAGCCCTGAACAAAATTAAACACAAACAAAAACAAAAACCCTCCATACCACTCCTACTCCCCAGCCCTGTACCTCATTCCTGCTTAGCTAAACACATTTCTCTTTCTTTCAAAAGAAAGGGAGCTTCTTTTGTTATACCTAAGGACATACGTGAAATTTTGGTACTGAAAAGAAATTGGAACACAAAACAGACAGAAAAGAATGGACTAGAATACATATCGGTAGGCACTGAGTCTCGTGCCAGTTGCAACATGCCACCTGGTAATGCACCAGATGTGAGAAAGGGAGGCAACCTCAATTAAGGTAAAGCTTCAAGGCTTGCTTGATATGTTATGCTGACCATACAGGGTCTAAAGAGAATGATCCAGAGGAAAACAAACATGGGAACACATTTGATTGGAGGTGAGTGGAATTTCTAGGAAGGATTTGTGAATTAATAATTAAATGTAGAACAAACAGTAAATGCGGCAATAATATCATTAAAATATCTGATTGACTCTCCTACAATATTTCCACTGAGAATAAAATTTATATAAGATGGCGTTGGAGGGATTTTGAAAATTAACTTGTGAGAGACACACAACTGGCTTACAATAGGGACCCAGAGAAACAAAAAATGCGCACACAATCACACACACACACACACAAAAGAAAGCTTTATCTGACCATTAAATAGGGACAAATATCCCTAGTTCTGGGTGATTAAAATAATAATTTCATTGAATTAAAAATTAAATTCTATTATTTAACAGCATTTGGTTATTTACTAATGCTTGAAAACAATTTTATGCAGAATACTAAAAATACTATGAAAATGCTCTCTAAAGACACTAATAACTAATGTATTTTCATATATATCTTTTTTCATTTATACCCTTCTAAATTTTAGTTTATGTCATTAGTTAAATCAACAACAAAAGAAAGATAATGGATAATAAGAAAAATGCCTTGTATTTCTATCACCTTCCTTTCAAGAGTCCCGGCATTTTTGCCGTTAGAGACAATGCTTAGATGTGAAATTGTTTTTACTGAGTTATTGATGACTGTATCTACACAGAGCCTAAGTCAAATTATAGTATATTATGGAAGCAATAGCTTCCTTCAATCTTTTGCATTATTATACTATAAGAGCCACCTAAGCCCATTACGAAGCTGCCATGAATGTTGTGTCTAGACTATAAGTCATCTTGGTTTTAACCAAATTAAGTCTCTACTACATGACTCAGATTTAGTATCTTCTGAAGATAGCAATGTAATCTGCAACCATGCAATTATTATAAGAGAAAACTAAAACATAGTGCCTTACACACAATGGACATACAATAAATATTACTTGAACTAAAGATATGACCTGGATCTACTACAAATCTTTCCTATTTTTCTTCTATAAATGAATTAAGGGCTACTAATCTATAACATTTTTATCATGTCATCAATATTGATATATGAAATGATATTCCTAGAAGAATCTGGAACTCATATTAGCCAGAATAGAATAGACTAACACACATCTTCTGAAAGAACAATGTATTCTTTTAATCTACACCAGTATGCAATCAATTTCCTAGTGGTAATACCAATATAGGTTAGATATGCTTCTTAAAATTGGCTTTTCTGGCAAGGATTACCATAAGAATATTCAAAAATAAGCTAAAAATAAACTTTTAAAAATAATATAGAGTGAATTCCATTAATAACAGGAAATACACATTTAAAAGAAGAAACAATTATATACTTTTGAAGTCTAAACAATGAGTTCTACTTTCTTCAAATAACTAAATTTTTACTTGGGAAGAAGTCTCAGGCTTATCAAGCCAGTGGTATGCTTTGTACCTTGAGCATTTAAGCATTTAATCTTGTATCCACGAATGCTTAACTTAGAATACATGGTGTTCTACACAGAGATAAATCCCCAGCTGCAATTTATCTCTACTAAGAAGATAAAGAAATGGAGGGAACGGATTTAAATAAAAGAATAAAGAAAAATAGGTTAGGCAACTTGAGTTTCTATATGGATTTTCTACTCAATGCAATTACTTAAAGGGACTTTGTAGAAACCTTGTTTTTGGGAAGGATTTAAAAATGAAATCTGTTTTCTCTCCCTGGGATCGTCTCAAGAGGGCCTTCCCTAAAGGTAGGAGTGAGAACAAACTGTATTTTTGTATTAATGTATTAATGAAAGATTTGGAAATTGGTATAGAGTTTGAGTTCATATTGGTGATTAAATTTGAAATTCTAATTTTTAAGAAGGCCAAGATCACCAGTGTCATTTTTAACCACATATTGTTTATATTTTTAATCATATGAATATAAACTTACAGCCATAAGTGACTCAGGCATAAAGAGCAACTAGATCCATAATTTAATTTTAGAATTAGAGGAGATCCCACTTGAACAAGATGAACATATATATGTTTTGAAACAAGGTCTCACTCTGTCACTCAGGTTGGACTGCAGTGGTACAATCACAGCTCACTGCAGCCTCAACCTCCCACACTCAAGCCTCCCTCCTCAGCCTCCGAGGTAGCTAGGACTACAGGCGTTCATGCCACCATGCCCAACTAATCTTTTTACTTTTTGTAGAGATGGGGGGGTCTCTCTATGTTACCCATGCTGGTCTTGAAATCTTGTACTCACAGGATCCTCCCACCTCAGGCTCCCAAAGTGCCGGGATTATAGGCATAAGCCACAGCACCTACCCTGAAAAAGATTAATATTTTGTCTACCATGTGAAGGATGATTTCATACTAAAAGTGTGAAATATTTTATAAGCTAAAATTTAAAGTTTCTGAAATAGTCAAGGGGGCTCCGTCAGAAAAGAGAGTTTATGTTTGAAAAATATTCCTTTTTGAAATAAGAATTCATATATACGGTCTTTTTCATGTTTGTTTGTTTAATTCCCATCTGTACTGGGATCTTGTGTACCACCCAATAGTGAGTACTGAATAGATTTTTCTTGTGAGATTCCTGTTCAATTTGCTCAATTCTAATGGTTATAACATTTACCAATCTCAATTACACTGTAATGAAGTCAAGATACTTTCTGTTAAGCAAGTATCCGACACCACTGAGTAATCTGTCTGCAAAGGCATGTGAAGAGTTAAATGCAAAACACGAGAATTAAAGTTGAGCAGTAAAAGCAATAAGTGTTTTACTTCTATCTCATTTGGGACCTCCTAAGGGAAGAAACTAGTGAGCTATGCAGACTTGAGGGGAAATAAAAAAAGAAATTGTCCCAATGCTATTCAGTAATCAATTGGAGAAAAAAATCAGTCAGTATCAGGTAATAAAATATGGAATTAGGGTAGAGCACTTGCCTGAGGATATATCCTGTAGTAAAGGTTATTTTTCATGATTTATAAGGGTTTTTAAAGAAGCTTGCGGAATGCCACAGGAGAAATGAAGACTTCTGAAAGCTTTACATCGTTCTGCAAGTGCTTTCACAATACTTGTTTATGTTTTAAGATGGGGGGTAGGGAAGAAATTGTACAGTGAGGTGGAACGGTTATTGACCAGATTGATCATGGGAACAAATCTGCCGGTGGTAACCTTGTTTAATGATATGTTGCTGGGCTCAGCACCTTGCTGAGGCTGTGATTCTTCACCGGCTGGGGCCGCATGATGGATCGCGGTAGGAAGCTGATGGTGCAATCACTCACCGGCCGTCAGCAACACCTGCAGCAACCTGACACCCGTCCCTGCTGAACAGAGCAGCCAGGCTGCCCGGCCCATTGGGAGACACGAAGCCTCCTCCAAAGAGAGCACACAGGAGCTCTCTCCCTCTCAATCTCTCTCTCTTTCTCTGGGTCTTGCACCTTCTTGTGTAGGGCATTCCTTTTGAGTTTTTAATGACTTTTTTTCAAAATAACTTGAGTCCCCTTCATAGCTAGACTTCTCAGTTCCTTTCTCACACCCACACAGCTCATGAAGGGTTCTTTCACTGTGGCCAAACAGAATACGAAGCAAGGCCCTCAGTCTCAATATAAAACCTAAAGATCTAAAGAGTCAGGGAATGTAATTGTTTTGGAGCAAAATATAAAATCATATTTCATCGTTTTTCCTAGTTTTAATAAACGAATTAGTGGGGTAAAATTTGTTTGGCACAGTCTGCATAAAGAAGCAGGTTATATGGATCTACATTACTAGCTTGGAAACTCTCTAAGCGTCGGCTCTGTGCTTTGTATCTTTATAACCAGCACCTCACACATAATTGTTTGCTAAAACACAAAACAAAGCAAAAACGAAATGAAGTCACATGCAATTGGCTTGAGAAAGAACAAAACAGTGTAAGAGAATACTTTTTACTGTGAGACTCCTTTACTCAATCTGTCTATCTATGATTCCCTATTGCTTACCCCATTAAATCTAAACTGGCCTACCCTGCAAAATATGGCCCCAAACACCAAACCTGATGCCTATACTGTCCAATATGATTTTTGCTTTGGCTTAGTCAGAACTGCTTCATTGTTTGCATCATCCGTGCCAATTCTCAACTTTGTACTTATTTTTTTCTTTTCTGCTACTGAGTGTTCTCCTTTCCTCTTTATCTCTATTTACTGGCTCTTCTAGTGCCAGCCTAGTACCACAGCTTACAAGAAGTACTCCTTCATTATTCTGGCCTTCATTTACCCTTTACGCTGGCTGCTTGTTTGCCTCTTTATCCTCCATTCTCTCCTTCTTAATAGTCCCAAGATGTGTTTGGCAAGGTTCTAGTTCCAAAGATGCTCACTCCATCCACAGCTCTAAAAGTGGGACTTGAGACCTGGGCTAAACCCAGGCACTGAATTCCCTTGATGGCATATTTGGTTCAGGGAATAGACATATGAAATTTACTAGGGTTTTGCTAAAATGCTGAGACAATGATGTACTTTCTTTTCCTACTGCACAAATAAGCATGCAGGTCTAGGAGCTGTTGGAAAACATCTTGGAACTATGAACAAATTAGACTTAGGATGAAACTGACATTCCTGTAGATAAGGTAGAAAGAAAGAAACACATGAGACATGGGATATATCACTAAGATTCTCCACTAGGTCATTTCCAATGCCAGTCTAAAGACAACTCAGTTTTGTAAGCTAAGTATTCTCTTTAGGTTTTGGCCAGTTTCTGCTCCTTGCAACAAGAAACACTATCACCTTCTTTGAACAAATTTGCATTGGCAATAAATAGACACTGCTCATTTTGGCTTTCCTATTTTTTTGAACAAGCAATTATTTTCTCTCCAACAAAATTTCTTGAGGGCACAGCAAAGTCCATTAGTTCTTCTCTTTTTTCCTTGAGCACTAGGTACAGAGTAGACAGTCAATACACATTCATGGTTTGACTCCTTGCTTTGACTCATGCTTTGTCCTGTTGACAAAGACATCATCTCCTCAGGCAGTAGCACCACACACTTTATGACTTAGCTCCATTGATCAAGCATGCCCTATTGCAAGTTTGTCTAACCCCTGGTCGTGGGCCACAGGCAGTCCAGGGCAGCTTTGCATGCAGCCCAACACAAATTTGTAAACTTTCTTAAAACATTTTTTGTGATTTTTTTTTAAAGCTCATCAGCTAACATTAATGTACTTTAGTATGGTCCAAGACAATTCTTCTTCCAATGTGGTCCAGGGAAGCCAAAAGATTGGACACCCCTGCTCTACTGGAATGCAGTACAGAAGTCATTGCCATCTCCTGTATCAAGAAGGAGATTTCCAGACAGAAGAAATGATGAAGAGTTCACTAAGCAGATTTTTACATACTTTCATTAATCATTCAACTAATACTTGTTGATCAAATCTATGTTACATTGTCTTTTCTATTATGGCCATCTAAATCTTGACTGATTTGCTGAAGTGTTTCCAAAAAATAATACATGTCATTTTGTCAAATACCAACTACTGTCCAGACTATTTTTTAATTTCCCCACTGTTCCTGCTGTTCTCCCACCTCCTTTGTGATCCAGGGTGGGAAGTGATATACACAAGAAAAGCAGGCTTGTAATCAACCCTGAAAAACTACAGCTGGTTTGTCAGAGCCTTTAGGGCCACACATACACGCTAGTCATTAAAAACAAAACAACTAAACAACTATTGCATGTAGACATAACTACTTAATACACTCGTGCTTTATGCTATTTAAACAAATATAGGAAATGTTTGTACGTTATCTCAACTTTAGAGACTTCAACTTAAGCAAGTTACAAAGAGTTATAAATGTAATTTAGACAGAGATTCCAAAGCGCTGACTTTCTAGTCAATTTCATTTCTTATATAAGAAATATCTTCTGATAGAAACCTACTTAAAATAGAAGCTATTTCAGGAAAACACATTTCTGAGAAAGACTAAACCACCTTGCTACATTCTAAGATAGAAGTTATCAATCTTCATTATGCATAATAATTGTCTTTGAGCTTGTAATGCAGAACCCCGGGCCCCAGTCACAAAGAATCTCATTCCATAGGTCGGGGTAGGGCCCCGGTAATGAGATGCTGCTAATACCGCTGACCCAGCAACCATTTTACTAGCACTGTTCTGAATGCTACCCTGCCCAAATTCCCTCACAATAGTGGCAAGTTTGCTTTTTTTTTCCCGTTTACTTTTCTGCCAAACCAGATTATCATTAAGGCAAATAAGTTGCAACTACAAAATTGGAAAATCAAGTTTCTAGCTAAATGCCTTTTATTTTATTCCACTAGTTTACATGATTTAGCACTGCAGCTCTGGTAACTTTTAAAAATTATCCTTTAGCTAAAAAGAAATCAGTAAGTCTAACATTCCAAGTTCATCAACTGGGTTGAATGGGTACCTGTATCCTGATTTGGTTATATGTTATTTGTCTTTTTCTCAGACAGGCACTTGAGTCCTGTGTTTTTTGTATTCTTGATATTACTAATTATATTGCTGTCACTTGAGAAATACTAGTATGTATATTATTAGTAATGCTACTACTAATAATCACTATGCCAGTCTACTTCAAAAAGTTTTATTAGCAAGCTATATACACGATACCTTTCAGGGAAAAAAAAAAAAGCTAGCCTTATAAGCCATGAAGAATCAACAGCTACAAGACATTGAAAAATAACTGCACTGAGATCTACTGGGGGGAAAAGGGATGTAGAAAGGTGAGAATTGTGACTTTCCAATAGAGAGCTCAACCGTGTTGTTTCCTTAGGTAGCTGTCTCATTGGCTTACTTTGTTCACTTAGAGATACATTTGTAAAGGTAGTGTTCCAGATTTCAACCAAAAGGTCCTTCAGGAGCACTGAACCTGATCATCAGCATCTGCAGGTCTCACAAAGCAAAAATTGAAACAAACAAAAAAGTGAAGTCACATAATTCAAGCTAACCAAAAACATTTTTAAGCTTCGACTTTTTGTGTTTCATTATATTGTTGTTCACCCTTCACTCCTACCAGCATAACATTATAATATTCTTTGAAGAATGCCATCATATGTGGGTGCGTGTTTGAGAGAAAGGTAGAAATATATAGACATTTTTATTCACAGAAGGATACCACCTATTATTTAGAGGTAAACCCTCTCCTCTTCCTTCTGAGTTGTTTCAAGGCAAGAGCTGCAAGGACAGAGAAAATGCTTCGCTACTACAGCATCTGGCTCTTTGGTTGACTTACCTACTTTGGCACATTGGCAGCTTTGGGTCCGCTTTTTAGGGTATTCCTCATATAAGAAAAAGGATGAACTTGCCCTTGTGCGGCGATATCTCACTTGGCTTCTCTGTCAATTTGGGGGGGTTCTGTATCAATATTTAAAGAAGATTGTAAAAATCTCATCATGAAAAGGACAGACACATAGACATACCCAATACCAAAGCTTTTTTTCTCCCACTCACAAAGTTTGTTTCATTTAACCATACACGTCTTTCAACCAGTATCCATTTTATTCGTAAGTCATAAATGTAATTCAACACAAACCTGAAACTCACTGGTATTAAAAACAAAACAAAAAACAACTGCAGGTTTCTCTCTATGTATACACAAAAGTTATTTCTTCTTGACTAAGAACCTTAATACAATGGTGTTATAAGGCAGAGGACATTTTTTATCTAATAATAATAAATGACACACTAAAGGAACATTCTGTATCATGAACACTTTATAACTACAGTTCTTGCTTGATGGTTAACATAAAACAGAATGAACAGAGTTAACTATGAATCTAGTAGTCTAATGCTAATTACAATAAAATGGTGTGTATTTTAAAGTTGTCTTTATATTTTAGCATCTTAAAATGTACTGTCATAATAGCTAAAATAATTATAAGCTCTTCAAATAATAAAATCCTGATTTTCTAAAACATTGCTCTAAACGAAACAAATGTGCATTTTTAAGATAGTGGTTGATATTATTTGTATTTACACATATGTACCTAAATACAGCAATCCACACATTTACTCAGCATTATGCTCATTTAAATAATGTCCATTAATTTTCTAGCCATTGAAAGCTTAATAGAAAACATTTAAGATTTTGTTCCTTTTCATTCTAATTCTTATAGAAAAGAGAAAATGGCAATATAAATTATCTTTTATTAATGTTTCTTTATAAATGCTCCTTATATAACATTTACTCCAAATGATTATGTGGGCCATCAGAATTTTAAATTGTTGTATTTGCAGATTGTTGCTGTAATAGGGCAAATACAAAACCAGAAATGCCTTACAGATTGTAGGTCTGTTTTCTAAGAAGCTAAAATGTTTAATCCTTCTTTTCTTTGGGTACAATTTGTCAGTTTAAGAAAAATAAAGCACAATTTGATGTTTGGTAACAATTTGGCAAATTTTTCAGAGAAATGCAAAAGTGTTTGCTGCAATTATAAAATGGAGATGTGTTGATAGAATGCTCTGGTGTCCAAAAAAATTGGGAGCATTTTAAAGGCTACTTCATTTCCCACTCCTATCATTTTAAACAATCTATCAGGCTGCATGTAAAAACCACAAGGAAAAATATTAAAGCATTACAGTGGGTGCATGAACATCTGTGGATATCACTGAAAGCCACTTAATAATCCCAATGAAAGAAGTTTTACATTTTAAAATCTGAGACCTCCTTATGCAAATCATTTTGCCTTTAGCCATTTCAAAAAGAAATGAAGGACCTAAAGGATTTTACAGTTTTACATAACACTGGTGAGATGGTTGCCAACTTTGATCTTACATTAATTAGCTAAGATCTTGACTGATCATAGCAACAGCAAACTCAAAAATCTGGTCCTCAGTTAAAATGAATAGCCACAATTTAAAATGGTAAATATTTTTGCTTCATTTTATCTTATATTCTTTATGTTTAGTGTATTATTGAATGAAAAATAATAACACAATCTGTTGCCTAGTAAACTGCTTCACAATGATGTAAGTGCATTTTGTTAGCCCTGTTATATAGAAATCAGTCTCAATATTAGGTGGTTATATCCTTAAGCCACTTGGGGGTATAAACCAAACCCAAACATGTTTTGGGTTTTTTGTTTAAAGACTTAAGATTTAAGGAAATAACTCTACATACTTAACCTAATTATGGGAAATTAGGTTGTGAGTGTACTTCCGTAACATATCAACTCTAAATGAAATGAACTCTTATTGTGTTACCATTGACTGTTTTGTTTTTCCCAGAATGAAGTTATCTCTAAGGTAAAGCTTAAAGCTATAGTTAACTTTGAGAAAATATGACCTTTCTATATATGAGAAACTAAAATTTAAAACTCACTGAATAGCCAATCCCTGTAAAGCATTTCCTTTTCCCTACAGGTAGTATGAAATGGAGCCCAAATGACAGGACCCCATCTGAGCCTCCCCAGCTCCCCCAGTCTGTACAAACCCACTCTATCAATCATGGCAGGATAATGCATAGTGGCTGCACCTGTGACAGGAAATGATTGAGTGCTGAACACAGGGCCAGCTTCGCCTGTCGCTTTGTGCATTTGTATTTCTCCAGGGCCAGTTTGAGAATTTTCAGAACTTGGGGGCAGGGGATGAGGGATTCCTATTGTATTTTGAAAAAGAAATAATAATGCGTTTTGATTATCAAGACATAACACAAAAGAGAAATTAGGCAGTAAAATGCCCTGGTCCACTCAGGTGTGTGAGAGCACCCGGGTAGCACAGGATGCAATATTATTAAGCTGTAATTTAGTTTAGATAAGTAGAGGATGCTGAGCATGGCTATTCTTTTGGAGATGCCTGATTCTCCAGTTGCAAAACAGACATTTGTTCCTTTAGGGTCACACACATACACACACACAAAGAGCAAAAGGTGCAGGCTCACCTATTGTCCACAAAGACTGTAGAACCTAAATTATGTGAGGATAGCAGCGAAAAAATTATTTTTTAATTTTTTAAGTTCTTCCTGTTTTTTGGAAACCACTGATTTACTCTCATGATCTCGTTATTTACATGGTTTGAGTTAGTGCCATAATCTGTTTTTAAGAAATTATAGCTGTACACAGTTTTAAGTAATTTTCTGCTGATTCAACCACTTATCGAAAATAAATGTGGTGAAAACATAAAGTTTGTTTTATACTAGTCAATACTTGATTAGAGTTAATCCTTCTGCGTAGGATATATTTTTCTATTACTTCAGTAAAAGAATATTGATAACGTATTTTACTGTGCACATTGTTCACATAATTCGAGTCTGTTTCTAAAATGACTGAAATACTTTTGTTAAAATAATAACATTATTAAAGAATGGTGAGAGCAGGGAATAAGCAAAAAGTAAAAACTCCAAAACTCTCCCCACCTAGGGTGTGGGGTCGGGGAAGGGAACAGTAACAATAAAAACAACATCTGAATATGTAAACTGTTTCTCTGGTTAGAATTTGCATTTTTGTCAGAACCAGAATTCGCTGTACAGGACATCACAAGCTCAGACTTCTAACACATTTAGTGGAAAAGAGTACACTGTTTACAGGATGCCCTTTTATTTTTGCTGTGCAGGATTAGTACCTTCTACTTCCTTAAATGTAAGCAAATAAAATTACGGAGAAATAGAATGACTTCAGCCTTTGAGCGCTGGCTTGTCCTAGGACAATTGGATTTCACCGGGTAATGTATATGCAAACAGACACGTCCCGTTTATTTCATTGTTTGCACTACGGAGACTCTTCGCCACTCTCTACGCCTTTGTTGACCTACCGCCAGCAAAGTTGTGTGGTTATAAATAGATAGAGGCAGCTGATTAAGAAGTGGGGGGAGTGACTTTCTCTGGGAGCTTATGGATCAATCACTGCTAAGGGGATGCAGGTTGAGGGGAAGGAAGAAAGTAAACCGCGGAGCAGTTTGGCTCAGTGAAACCCAATTCCTTCGCCCCAGAACTGTGGTGGCCAAACGTGCGCGACCCTCTAGACCCAAAACAGTTTTCGTCAGCAACGGGTCATCAGCAGAACCGAGAAGACGGGGTGGGAGGTCTGGCCAGTCCGAAACAGGGGAGAGGTGCGGCCTCCTCACCAAGGAGGTGGGGCTCGGCAGACGGTCTAGAACCTAGAGGCGCTCCCGCGCGAGCCCTGCTGCTTCCAGTTCGCCCTCGCCCGGCCCGGCGCGGGTCGCTCCCTTCTCCCAGTCCCGTCCCGTCCGGTCCTGTTCGGTCCCGTCCGCACTTTCCCCGGCAGGGGGCCTAGGTCGGGCTGGGCCAATCCCGCGCAGGCAGCGCAGGACCCCTCCCGGCTGCCCGGGGCGCGGCGGCTTCCCTCCGCCCAAACGGGGGATGTCTCCTCCATCACCCCTGCCGCGGCTTCCCAGCCGGAGTCCGGCTGCCGGACCAGGGAGGCTGGCTCCTCTGCGACCGGGGTCTGGGGGTGCCAGCGCGCCCCCGAGTGAGCGGCTGGGGACGGCGCGGAGCCGCCGACCCGCCGCGCGCCCTCCCGTCCCGGGCAGCGCTGGGGCCCGAAATGGCCCCAGCCCGCGCCCCCGCGGGGCCCGCACCTCGCCTGGGCCCTGCCCTGTCCTGTCCTGCCGCATCGCGGCCTCTCCGCACCCCCTGTCCCGGGAGCCGACCTGGAGACTCTCACAGCAGAGTTCCACAGACCTCGTTAGGTTAAAGGAACCTCGCCTGGCCCCCCACTAATCGTCTAGAGAGGGAGGCCGGCGAAACAAAAGCCATAGAGGAAAATTAAGCGACTTCCCCTCGGCGGGGAACTTGGAGGTGGAGGAGCGGGGAGCGGCGCGGGGCAAGCGGAGAAAGGAGCGCCGAGCGGCGTTTCCGACGAACCCTAGGCAGGGGGAGGTGGGGGGCTGCGGAGGAAGAAAGACAAACATCTGGGGATCGGACCATATGCCGTAGCTTTGTCTTGTCCTTCAAAGTTCGGCTGCCCTTGAAGTGATTTGTCAGCGGCCCACGGGTGACAGGGAGGATGTGCGGCGGGGAGCGGGGGCGGGAGACGCCGGGGGGAGCGGGAAGGGAGGGAAGGAAGGGGGGACGCCGACGAGAAGGGGAGCAAAGTGACCCCGCCGCCCGAGGAACGGCAGAAACCGGGATCGCGGAGGTGCGAGCCGGAGCCCGGGAGCGGGGCGCTTCCCGGGGAGACGCCGAGACAGCGAGAAGGGAGAAGCAGAACGCAGAGGTTAAGGGGAAGGCAGGCCGAGGAGAAAGAGCGAGAGGACGGGAAGGAGGAAATAGACAGTGAGAGGAAACCGAACATTAGTCGTTGAGGTGTATTAAGAAAGAGGGCATGTGCCCTATTTTAGGAAAAGTGGCTTTGAGGCGCCCCCCCCTTTTTTTCTCTCTTTTGCCCGCCAACCGCTGAACTGATTAGACTGTAATTAAGGCCATAAAGCCCTCAGATTATACACCTGTTTATTCACTAAAGTCGGGGTCTCATCAAGCAAATTAGCTGCTTCCAGGCTACACATTGGGCCTCGAGCTTGCCTGATTAATGAAGTTTATTGGGAGCTGTTAAAAGCATTAACTGGAGAAAATCTCAGCAATTCGTCATATTTAAGGGATGGAAATTAAATCTTGCTATGCAAATGAGAAAAAAATTTTAAACCATCTTTAGGGGTTACTGTCTGCATATTATTTTGCTTTAAAATTCTGTTCAGGAAATAGGAATTAACATGAAATATTATTTGCTCTTAAAGTTATCAAAAATATTGAATCGCACCTTATGTGGCATTGTGGGGAGAGAAAAAGAAGACATAAAGAAATTCCCGTATACTTCGTTTCCCAGTGCAAAGAATTTTCTAAGACACCTAATCACAAAGCCAACTTTCACTAGAAACCCAATTTTTAAAATTAAAGTTACTGCAACCCCCTTCAAGGGGGTTAATTTTTGATGGGAGTAGTGGGCAGGATGAATTCAGCAGCTGAGAGAGGAGGCGAGTTTATGGAAGTGCCCTGAATAAGCAGCACATGTGAGAATGGCAGAAAAGCAGTAGAGTGTCAAGAAAAAGCACCCCAAATGAATCAATACTCTCATAAACTGGCTGTAGAAAATGTTTCTGTACAGTGTTTTTAACTGTGACAGTAGTTACAGTTAACACTAGTGGACAGGTCAGGGAAGGTGTGATTATGAAAATAAACAAGGGAAGTGAGGGAAATATAACCAAGTGGAAAAAGGAAATGAAGTGCAAATTGAGAACATAATCCAGAATTTGCAAAGTATGTATTTATTTTAGGTGCTGCTTGGTAATATTGCCACACAAATGTTTATTAATGGTTGCAATTATATAAGTGACGGGAGAGTGATTTCAGTACATTAATTATACTTGAAAAAGGGGGGAATCTCTTTTCTGCAAGAGTAACAAAAGTATATATATATATAAATGCCTTCTATTTCAACAAAATATTTAAAATAACATAGTGAATAAATTATTTTAGTCAACGTAAAGCTTATTGCAATGCCAATCTTTCCAGATTTATTTTTAAGTCTCTTCTATTAGTTTTTCTGAGGGCATTTTAGGTATCAGTGCAGTATGAAATATCTGTTTCACTAACATTTGTTTCAGGATAATGTATGTTTTATAATTTCAGTAAGATATATAAAATAGTAGAGTATATGAAATAGAAACTTTGAGACAAAAGGGAAAGGCATAGCTAATAGAAAATGAGATAATTTTGAAGAAAATTTATCTCATAAGTCACCTCTAATGGATTCAGTTTTAAAGTATTTGATAGATTTTTATAGTTATTCTCACTAATATTGTACTTCAAAATTGATTTTCTAGTTAATTTTAAATTTTTTATTTTAAAAAACTTAAAGCATTGAGATTTACTAATTTCTCTTCCTTAATGAAGTCACTTAGAATTGGCTAAAGAAAGTCACAGTAACCATTCATATTAATATTTCTGTTTTAAGGGTTCAAAAAAACTTTCAAATTTATTCATTCCTCCCCATTGGTGTTGGTAGAATACAACTTTGTGAAACTAACCAAAAAAAAATGTAAATTTAAAGTCTAGAAAACTCAGCAACACCACTCACAAACATAATCTTGAACAATAGTCATTTGTCTTCATCTTTAAAATCTTTAAATTATTCATCTCCTAAAAACCCCAATATATTCTAAATTTGAAAATCAAAAATTCCCTTTTGTTTCTATATTATGTATTAATTATAAGATGATTATTTTAAACAAATGAGCTGTAAACATTTTTAATATTAGAAATTAAAAATCATATATAGTTATTGGTAAGGATGAAAAATTCTTATATGTGCATCTGATACTATTCTTTGGATTAGCAGAACACATTTTATACTGAAATTCTAATTATTAAAGGATTATTCAGTAAAAAGAAAATATACGTAAATTAAATTAATTTGTGTTCAAGCAATACAAGTTTTAAAAAGATCTGTTCCTCCCATAATTTTGAAGTAATTTGAAGAACAATTATCCTTTGTGCTGAAAATTGGTCATTTATCAGGACTTTGCTTTACTTTTAATATTTAATTTAAACATATAAATGGGGGAAGAGAGATGAGTAAATTATCCGAGGGTATTTTTAAAATATACTTTGCTGTAAATACATTTAAAAATATTTTGCGTCTCACATTTTGAAGATTAGAACATTTTTAAATGATCCTATGCTGATCTTAGAATACTTGTCATTGTGGTATCCTGCGTCTAACGGTTCATTTAAAATATGGATATTTTTGTACAAAGATAATTTGCTTTTAGAGTGTACAGTCATACAGTGTGAGCTTCTGAGCTGCTAACTAATGGGTATCTGTTATTGTCATTTGTATTTCTGATCTCTAGAGTGGTATGGATAAAGAAGGTCGAAATGGTCTCTGATGGAAAAGAAACTTTTAAAACGCTTGGAAAAGTTAATGAATTAGATTTCCCTGCACTTGAAGATATTAGGATTGGGAGATCAAGACTCCCATCAGCCAAATTAAGAATATTCACAGTTGACAGGAAAACTCAAAGTTTCTATTTCCCCACCAGAGAAATGTACCCCACCACCACAGCTAAACAGTGGTAAATCAAAGAAATAATTATATGAGCTTAAATAGAATGTTTCCTAAGCAATAAACTAAGTGCACATAGCCTAGTTTTCATTTTATTTATTTCATGTAATTTTTCATAAGTGCTTGAAAATGCTTTTTGTAAAAATGTTCTTTTTAACTTTATAAAACTTGTTTTCTGCTGTGGATAAAATTATAATATAATAAACTAGTTTTTTTTAAGTCTTTGTAGCAGTAAACTTTAATGAAAAGAACATACTGGAAGAGATGTGCAACACCCCTTTCTTTTTAAATAACCTTTAAATTATTTATGAAATAAAAATGCTACTTCGGTTTGCCTTAAATAACCCGTATTTCACCAATTATTTTCTGTTTTCTTAAATTTTCAAAATATTAGCATATAAAAAGAATTCTCTCCGTGTGTTCCTTTAAGACTCACTGCATTTTTATCAAAGCCTACAAAAATGCAGTGTTCTAAGACATAGTTTAATATGAGCAGTTGGTTTTAAAAATGTATTCTTTAATTTTTAATGGAATAGTATATGAAATAAAGAAATATATACCTTTAAAGATGAGTCAGGATTTCAATAATATTCAGTAAGTATACTTAATATACTACATGTCATATTTTGGGTTCTTAGAACTGAGCGCTTCTTTGTAGAAGCTGACTTAAATCTTAGAATTTATAGTTTGAATGTGTGTTTTGGTCATTTTAATACTGTAAAATTATTAATGGAAAAATAGGTGCATGAAGTTAATAGTTGATAAGCAGGGCAGCCTTTTGAGTCTAGAAAGGTCAGTAACAAGATTTTATTTTGATACATGATATGACCTAATTATTTCACATGTTGCAGAAATCCAAAGCAGGTAGAGGGTGCCTTTTTTTTTCATTTGAGGTAAGTCTAAACTGCAACAGCTAAAATGCCTTCTTATCATTGTAATGAGATCAGTAGGTTTCAAGTATGGAATGAATCAATTATTGTAAGCAAAGCCCCCGCGTAAATCATGGAATGCCAAACCAACCTCAGGATTATAAAATGAATCTGTGACAAGTATTCAAGGTTTCCACATAGTCTCAATAATGAGAATGAAGTACCTACTATTAACTGAAAGCAAAGTTTTATTCACTTACTAAGGAATACATGCATATTAAAAGAGGTCAGATTGAATGAAGCTTCTAAAAAAGGGTATCTAAGCAGCATTAAAGATAGAAATATATAATAAATATGTATAGTTTCTATTAAAAAGAGAAAGATGCCAAAAGCACAGTACATGAAATAAGTGAGACATAACTATATTACCTGAAAAATAATAAAGTTGCTATTTATATTTTTAATAAAACTCTTTTAATATCAACAACAATTAAAAGATTATCATAAAAGAAATCAGGACTACCCATAGTCAGTCTTAGCAATTCTAGGAATATGTCTGTCAACTGGGAAGAATAATAGAATGTAAAGTTTTAACAGAAGTGAAGACAGGAAAATGTCAATTATATTATTTTTGATATACTGCCAAAAGGCAGGCAGATTCTAAAACACTTGGGAGATTTGGCTTAAATAAGATAGTTCTCTCCTGCACACATTCCAGCAGTCTCCTTGCCTCTTTCTTTTCCTTTCCTTTAAGATAACTGTATCACTTAATTTGCTGTAGCTAGCTGTTTAGTAGCTTTACAATTTACTGTTGTAAATGCCAAGTCAGAAATGTAAATGATAGTATCATGTTTACTAGTTCTTGCCAATTTACTAACACTTTAATGCTTATGATAGGGTATATCTGGTTTTTAAAGAAACATGTTGAGTGATGCAAACAGAGTATACTTTTTCCTGGCTTATCCTGTTCCAATTACATACTTCTTGAAATTATTTAGGTTCTGTACTACCTAAAATCAGATATTAATTAATAAAATCTTTTTTTAAACTTAAAATCTTAATACACATAAAAACTTTAACACCAAAGTGCTTCAATTTTACGTATTGTTTCTTATCTTGTATTTCTATTAATGCATTTCAGGGATTATACACAAATAAAAAGTGATGATTCTTTAAAAATATGAACTAAAGTCTTACACTAAATTAATTTAATATTCACAATACATTATATATAACTAAGTGAAAAGATAAATTTGTATTGTAATAAGCTTGTGTATTTGGGATGTAGTATATACAAAATTTTAAAAAGTATAATACTCTGATGTTTAATGTTTTCCATTTAAAATTATGTAAATATGTTAAATTAGGCTTATGTCTCAAATGAAAAGGTTATGAATTTTGGCATAGATGTTGTAGATACTTGTGCAAAAACAACACATATGTAACAGATTTTATGTGAAAAACATAAAAATACTTAAATGTTTTCTCTTTTTTTTTTTTGCCAGAATCAAAAATAAAATATTTTTTGGTATTCTTAAATTATCAATTTTTATATATGTTGTTTCAAATATAGTCATATTTTGTCATGTATATATGACATTTTTATTTTAAAAGGAGCTCTATTTTGATGTACATGTAGATATCACAAAATATGATACTCATTAGTGAATTGAAAATCGACATACTGTAAATGGAAGCTGTAATTGTACGCCTGAAACAGCTAAAATCAATGTCTGTGTATTCATAGTCAAAGGCAAGTTTTTGAATCATGTGCTGGAAGTGAAAAAGAGAAATAATTTCAGAATAGTGAACATTTACAAATAAAAAGATAACGGTGTCTACTATGCAATGAAGGATTTTAAATTTGCAGTGAAAGTCTGACATCTGGTGGTCAGAAGGAGGAGCATCAGAAGAGGGGGAGGCTATTGTAAAATTTCTTTTGGCTTTCATAAAAATTAAATTAAAACTTATGATAAATTCTTTCCTGTTAAAAGGCATTTCATATAATATTTGCATCTTATCCTAATGATTTAATAATGAGTCTTCTTTCAAATTTACATTTCTTAACTATTGTTTGTGTTAAAGATATGTTTTCAAGAGGATTAAACGTGGTCAGCAGATATTTTTTAAATAATTATGCATATGCATTTTAAAATAATTTAAACTAATCAAATTTATCCAGAGAAAATTCATTTGATATTATACTCTTGGAATCAAAATGAACCTTTTCTGTATCCTCCCAAAAAACAAATGAAAGAATTAAAAATTCACAAAGAAATTTAAAGTCATTTTTTAGCAAACAGCAAGAATCACAACAAAAAGGTTCTAAACCTTCAAACTGAAAGGCAATCTTATTTTTTGGTAAGTATTAAAAAGATAATTTATAGAATCAAACTATCGATAAGTAAATACCCTTAACCCATCATACCATTTTTTACTAAAATAGTTCAAAAGAATTACAAAATTAATACAGCAAACTCTGTCCTAAGACCAACAGCCTACTAAAATGGAATCTGTTTATATTAAATGAAATTAATCGTGCTTAAAGTATGCAGTAAGTAAATTCCAATAACAATTTAACAATAAAATTATTAATATTTTATAGACTTTTCTAAGGTGTTTCATCATCTTATTTTAACATGTTCCTCAAATTTTTTTTTTAATATCACCATATAAGAATGACTAGATGCTTTTTGTTTACCATTAAATTTCAAAATACAAAACTAGGAATTGATACAGAATTGGGTATCCTCTTCTGCATATTCAAGGTGAAATGAAGCTGCCAGAGGGGAAAACTTTTGCATTTCATATAATATTTAAATTTATGTTCCCTAAAAGATTTGACCAAACAGTGTAAAAGTTGTTGGGAATTTTTAAAGCATATCCTGGTTACTGCCTCAAATTCCCGTTTTGCTTAGTGTATGTAGGCAGTCTTAGTGCTAAATTTGTTGTTGCTGGTTGTGGCTCTTTGATGTCTTCATCCAAGAGGCAGCACGACACTCAGAATAAAGAATGCTGCTGATGTATGAAAAGGTTCTTGCCATTGTACAGTTCCATAAATCCATCTGCAGTGGCAAATATGCAGTAGTATCGATCAACATCTGGTTGTTCCTGGTTTTCTTATAGTTTTAAATTGAATTAGTGTATAGGGTGGATGGCCATACTGGGTTGGTTTTTGGTCTTCCACATTGATGCCACTTGTACAGTGCCGAAGACTGAATTCACAATTCATTGTGAATTTGCGGAATGAACTTTCAGAAAGGCATTTCAGATGCTCAGGAACACTCAGTAGTGTTCAACTGCAATCAAAGACATAAAACTATCTCTATTAATTTATTCATGCAAAGTTGATTATTTCCACAAATTGAAGAGAGTCTTACATTGCCCTATTCTTCACAGCCCAGGTTATTTTAGGAGTGCTTATCAAGTAATAAGGACTGTAGCCTTTTCCTCTAGAGATGTTTAAAATTCTTATATATTACATAATTATTGATGTGATTATTCTGTGTAAAAAAACTGTCTCTCCAAGTGCTTTGAAGATAGGAATTCTTTCTTAGCAGAGACTTGTAAGTAATGCAAAGTAATTTCAAAGCATTTTAAATTAAAACCAACTTCATGTGTCCATTAACAAATGTTGGTGTTTATTTTCCTTATCAAAATTGCCGAATTTTCTTTCTCCTAAACATTAATATATTTTTCATTATGGAATAGACTTTTTAAGGGCTCTTTAGATGGGGAGCCTGCATTCTTTCCTCATAACACCCTGCTGATCCTGATGTGAGTACCTTGCTATTTGCACAGGTCTGAGGGAAAAGGGCGGTATCAGTTTTTCCTCACCTTTGATTTCTCAGTGCCTGGCACACAGTAGAGTTTCAATAATTATTTTTTGAATGAATAAATTACTGAATGTAAAAATGCTTTGCTTTTTTCCCCTCCAATATCAGTAACTTTTTCCTAAAAGCATAAATTTGCATTGTACATCTATCCACATTTGAGAGAAAATAGTAAGACAAATGATTACAACACGCACACACAGACACTTCATGTGTGAGGGCTTTAAAGGATCTTTTCTTTGGACAGAAAAAAAAAAATGAGATGAGAATCGTGTATCACCAACCTTCACAATTAAGCAATCCTTGGGGTCCATGTTACAGAAGTAAGTATATGAAATAGGTAACGTTTTAGCTGCTAATATCTGCATTGATAATGTTTATACAGTGAGATGCCATCTGCTGCATGAACATTTGCACATATTAATGGGCCCTGAGCTTGCAATGATGTATCTTACATGCAGAAGCAGGTCAGAAATTTGTAACACCAAATATCTGGGACTGTAATAGGCATTTCATTATCACATTAACTATAATCTGAACATCTGGTTTTCTAATGATTTTATATAAAATTACATATTTTTAGAGTCCTCTTTATTTTCATATCTTCCCTAGTCACTCTTGATCATGTTACTTTTTCCCCTTTGATTATATACTACAATATTTACTCTCCATCCTCTCATTTGCCGTCAACAGCTCTGTTTTACTATTATTTACAAATGACATAATTGTCTTTCCCAAATTGTTGTAATGTCTCCAAATCAAGGGGTGTGTCTCCCCTCTTTGGCATTCATATAATACACTGAATCAGGGTTTTCAGAGATAAGGTTAACTTTTGAAGTGCCAGTACTAAATATGTCCTGGATGTTTCTATAGGAATGCTGCTAAAATATAAATGCAGATTATATGAAACATAAAATGTTTTCTTCTTTGCCAGTTTATCTAACGTTGTCTGGTCTCAACACCAGTCACTCTCAGTACATATTTTTTCATAGTGCTAATTGTTACTTAAAATTATTTTTTTTTAACTCATCACTTATCTCCTTCACTAGAATCTAAGCTCCATCAGCACAGGGACTTTTATGCCTTATTCATGGCTGTGTCTCCAATGACTAGAACTATGTCTGTATACTGGAGGTGCTTCAAAAGTGCCGATTTTCCCTTACCCACTCCAGTTAGAGTTGGTATTGTACTAAGATTAGCTTCATAGTGTTAGAAGGGCATTGAGAGTTCATTTAATCTCACTGTCCACCCAGAACAAGAATCTACTGTAATATCTTTGAGAGACACTCCTGTGGCCTCTGCTTGTATTCTCATGTCAATAGGTTCATCGCATACTGAGGCAACCAGAGCCATTGTTGGAAAGCTGTTATGACTGGAAAGGTCTTTTGTTGGAAAGTCAGCAGATAATGTTATATGTTTTTATCATGTACAGCTTATGTTTCCTTTTTTGTAAGGATTTGGAACCTGTCTTGCTGATTCATTTACTGCAAGTCTTAGTTTTTTACCCTATGGAACTATAGAAACAAATCAATTTCTGCATACTCTTCCAATGTGTTTACACACACACACACACACACACACACACACACACACATACACACAATTATTTTCCTCTTTGAATAAAACATTACTGACATTGTTCATTCATTCTGCTAGGTGTGCCAGACAAAAACAATCTCCACTTTCATGTCCACATAATCAAATGGGAGAGACAGATAATTAAACACATTATGTTTGTAACACATGTTAAGCACAATGCATGAACAGAAGTACAAGATCAAAAAGAACCGAAGTAAAATGTGGTCCAGAAGGGGAGACAGCTCCAAGTTGTGCTGACTGGAAAACAGATGTACAATGTAACATCCTTCTGCATCCCTCCACACCACCACCCTGCCCCATGATGTACATTACTGAGAAACACTTCTGAAATTGGATTTGTGGGTTTTTTTCTAGATGTGATAACATAGTAAGTCTGACCTCAACAGAATCACAAGGCAAGAAGAGAGTTTACCAAAAAGAGCACTTTACATTTTGTTTACTTTTATATATAAGATTGGATGTTACCATGCTCACTTCAGCAGCACATATCCTAAAACTGGAACAATACAGAGAAGATTAGCATGGTCCCACGCAAGGATGACACGCAAATTCGTGAAGTATTCCATAAAAAATTCTTTTAAAAAAGATTGCATGTTACCATCAGCTGCTAGAATTTCATTTTATTCTAATTTTTATGTGTTCTCTTGAAAGACTGGATTGGCTTTCTAAATCTGGTTTTCTACTTTTCCTTGTAAAATAATGTGTGGTTCCTATAAGGAAACCTGTGTTTTTGGAACCTGCTTATGTCTAAAATGTACATTTGATTTCCTATTGCAAAATTTTTCCTTTATTGATATTTAGATCATTAACCAAATGGGCAGGTTCTTGTAATAAATAATGCATTTCATTAGCCATATCACACAAAGTCATTGATCATGAAATTTTTAATGAAGATGCTTAGATGTTATGATATATACTTCTAAGTAGACAATCAGTTTGCAGGGTGAAAATTAACTATGGTTATAGGGAATTGTTTTTTGAACACTTTTTTCCCCCAAATTTGTTACTTAGCTTCAATCTTACTATTTTTTAAAGACATGCCTGCCACTCCTTGTCACTCATACTAAAACACATCATTCTTTTTACATTTCACAGCACAAACTCATGCTCTCATACATCATTATTCTCTTTAGTTCTTTCACTTTCTGAACTTAATTTGATTCTTGTTATAGGATTTGAGTGGTCCTAGAAATGTGTGGAAAGGAATAATGACTTCTTAATTCTGAGTAACTGAAAGCTTTGGTCATTCCACAGATTTTAGACATAGAGGGAAAACAGCCAAATTAACATAAAAGAAAGAGACATGGAATGACAAACCACACATAAAGGTCTTCAATATTTCTGGTAAATTGTAGTTTCCAAAGATGGCCATCCCAATATCCCTTTACCCATAAGCTCTTCTACAACCTTGCTCCTCCTTCATCAAGAAGCAGAATATAATTCCCTTCCCCTTGATTCTGGGAAGGCTTGTAGCTCATTTGCAACCAGTAAAATGAGGGAATAGTGATGCTGCATGTCTTCTGGGCTAGGTCATAAAAGGCACCGTAGCTTCTATCTGGCTTGCTTCCCTCTAGAAGCCTCCAGCTGCTATGTGAGCAGCCTAACTATGCTGAGATCACCATGTTGTGAGGAAATCTAAACTAGTCCATTAGCAGAGAACACGTGGAAGGTCCTGAGACCACACCAAGTGAGTGAGATGCCAAATCAGTCTCCAGCTGATTGTGGCTCCAACCTCGATCATGATCCACCCACCATCTGACTGCAGTCAGAGTCCTGTAGTCAGAACCACCCTGCTGAGCCCTTCCCCAATTCCTGACCCATAGAAACCATGAGGAATAATAAGTGAATGTTGTTTTAAGTCACTAAATTTTGCAGTCATTTATTATGTAGCAATAGATGACCAGAACAATGACTTTCAGAAACCTGGTGCTGAAATGAAAGCAATGAAGGATAATCCCAGCTTTAAAAGCAGTGTAGGCTGAGTTGCAGAATTATCTGGTCTTCTCAAAAGGTCCACCAGGGTTGATACTCGTATAATGGCAATATCATGTTTTGTTAAGTATTACTGAATTTTATAAAATATGTATCACATTCATAAAGTCTCTTAAAAATCAACATCTATCTTTTCATTAAATTTAGCAAGAGATAATATTAGTATGTCTTGTAATATAGATCACCAAATGGAGGCTTTGTAAACTCTAGATATAAAACAGTGTGCATCAGTTAAGATTACTTCAGCAGCAAGTGACAGAACCCCTAAGTCAAATTGATTTAAACAAGAAAACATTATCTCAAAAAAGTCTAAAAGGGAGGCCAGGCACAGTGGCTCACGCCTGTAATCCCAGCACTTTGGGAGGCTAAGGCGGGTAGATCACCTGAGGTAAGGAGTTGGAGACCAGCCCGGCCAACATGGTGAAACCCCGTCTCTACTAAAAATACAAAAATTAACCTGGCGTGGTGGCTCACACCTGTAATCCCACTTTGGGAGGTCAAGGAGGGTAGATCACCTGAGGTTGGGAGTTCAAGACCAGGCTGACCAACATGGTGAAACCCTGTCTCTACTAAAAATACAAAAATTTGCCCGGTGTGGCGGGGGGCACCTGTCATTCCAGCTACTTGGAAGGCTGAGGTAGGAGAATCACTTGAACCTGGGAGGCAGAGGTTGCAGTGAGCCGAGAGTGTGCCACTTCACTCCATCTTAGGTGACAGAGTGAGATTCGCTCTCAAAAAAAAAAAAAAACTAAAAGGGATCTGCAGGGACAGTTTGAGAGTTGCTTCTGTGAGTCTCTGGGTCCACCTCATTTATGGGTTAGCTTCATCCTTATAATGACTGTAGCATTTCCAGCCATTACATATAGGCAGAGCAATATCCAGAAAGAACTGTCTTTTGTAATAAATTCTTACTTTGAATGGAAAACTCTTTAGAATTTAGAGTTCACTCATTCAACAGTTATTTACTAAGCACCTGGTAGGTGTGAGGCGGTAATCTAAGACTTGAAATGCAGCTATGAGCAAAATGATAGACCTCCCTGTTTCAACTCACTGGGAATAAATGGGCCACATGGCACCCCATAGCCAACCAATGGAAATAGGAATGGGACCACTATGATGGATTGAGACCCAATCCAAGATCTTATAAAAAACAACCTATTGGATAGTCCCTTAAACAAACTGTGGCTTTTCTAGCAAGGATTCGATGGGGAAATAGGCAATCAACATTGTCTGCAAATAGAACTTATAAGATTTAATGTATGAAAACTATGTATTCATAATAATGCAGTAGTGTCTTGATACATAATGCTAGGTTAAATAACCAGGATTTAGAACAAGTATATGTAAAATGATCAAAACTGTATTTTTAAAAATATTTTCATATTCAAAAAGACAAAACGCCAGAACGCCAGCAATGTATTGCTTGTAATTTAGCTAATAGAACCATTTGGGTATTTGCATGTTCTATTTTTCTTCTTTTCCCCTAAATTTTCTTTTAACAATTCTTTAAATAAAAAAATAAGTTCTTGCCAACTGTGTCCAGATACATTATCTACTGCCTAATTCAAATCAAATAAAACAAATTTATGGAGCCTGAAGTTCCCCAGTCTCAGATCAGAGGAATGACATCTTTATGTTTTCTTTTTTTTCAGTACTTCCAGCTCAATCAAGAGACAAGCAATTTTAAATAAAGAAGAACCCCCTTGCCAAGAATCTTTAGATCAATGATCAGGAATATATGATATTTTAGAGTTCAAATATGCATCAAACATTATGATGATCATAAACTTATTACATATATTCTTAACAGCTATATTTGATTTTGGTTAATGTAAGCTTTAACCAAACTCTCTTATCTTTGAATTACTTATAATTTACCAGAAAATCTGCTTTATAGTATATAGAGAATAGTCCAAGCATCAGTATTTTGATATGCCTGGAGCCTAGTAAATTTAGGCCTAAAAATAAATGGTGTATCATGTGTCTCTCTTTCGTATTACTCTTTGGTTTCAGTTTTCATGGGGACTTATGTTTGAGGGGCTAATTGTGACCATACAGGTCATTGAGAGACACGCATTCTTTTGGGAAGAAAAACTATGACCCTGAAAAGCAGCATGCCTACTGTCTACCACTGTAATTAAGATAATCCACAAAGTACACTCAGTGGGAAGGGTAAAAATGCTTAAAAAAAAAAAAACCTAAATAAAACACATAGCATACTTTTCCAGCTGCACTAACACACCTATACTCATTAGCAGGGCTCAATTTAAGGCTTTGAAAAAGTAGTTGTGGAAGATGAAACATTCAGTAATTTGCTTTTTAAAGGTGACTACCTATAAAGCTGCAGAAAGCAAAATCTCATGGCAAATGTGAATTGATAATCACTTGTGTGCATCTAAAGGACAGGAGAAGCCATATCCAATTGTAGAGATGTGTTAGCTCTTGGCCTCTCAAACTGTTTGCAGGAATACTGTGAGTACTGCTTTTTCCTATCAGTTTGACACCTCAACAGCTCAGAGCTGATAGGATTCTTCATCAATCACCTTGATCACAATGGCTATATGGACAGGGGATTTAAGAGAGCTGATCTACTCTGTCACTTTGGGCTATGTGAAGAACATTGTTCTTTTTTTCTTTCTTTTCTTTAGGCCATCTCATCCATCAACTGAACTACACAACAATTGAGACCTAAAACTAAAAAACACATATAATGACACTTGGTTAAATGATTGGGCACTGCTAAATCCACAAGGAATCGGACTAACCATTCAATTTGATTTAAAGAATCAGCCCACTAATAGTTAGATACTCAAGTAAACAAATGGGTATTTGGCATCGTGTATCATGGAGTTATAGTCTGATACTGTAGAGACTTCAAATATCCAATGTCACAGGATAGGTTTTAAAAATGAAATGGAAGTCTTTGAAACCTTTAAATAAATACTATGATAAAAAAACAAAAATTACATTCTTAAAAAAGAAATGAATAAGCAATATAAACAGTATGGCAAGTAAGTTTTCAAATGTGGTATAGATGCAGGAGTTTGTAGCCTATTGGTTCAAAATAAAATATAAGCAGGGGATAGATGTGTCAGCCGGAGATGTAGTGACGTGGCCTGAGAAACATGAGTAACATAGTTTCAGCAGTCCGTAGGGACAGCAGGGGAGTCTCTGAAGGCTCTGACACCTTGGAGGTCACATCTCCTTCTGAATTTAAAGGTGCCTTATTTTGTCTTTTACACCATTGAATATGATTAAACTCCTGCTGTTGTGCTAAATTTCCAAGATTGTAAAAAGTCAGGGGAATTAAAAAGGTCACTGCAGTATTTCATTTCACTAGAAAATCTGTGGAATAATGTTATAGGAGGACACAAGAAATTACTCAAAAAGGAACCTGTATCCAAATTCTGGAAAATCGGAGTGGGGAAACTAGGTGGGAAAGAGATGACTTTTTCAAGTGTATAGGCACGAAACTGGACTACTTATCATGTGATATCCTCAGTCAAAAAAATTGGGATGCCATTTTAATAGCAAAAAGAGGCTAGATTCTGGTCATTTAATGTGAAGAACTGCAAGGAGTTAGTTGCAATCTCCATCTTTCTGTGAACATCTGAAGTTGTTCATAAAATTAGAAATACTGATTCCATACCTTAGTACCATAAAATAATTAAATAATATAAACCTTCCTATTTTAGCGTGATACCAATGGTTTACAAAACTAGAAGTAAAATTTTAGACATAAATAGAAAATTAAGAAATAGTGAATTCAACAAAGGCAGAACAGGGGACACCATAAGAAATAACATGTAAAGGGGAGAGATCCAAGATGGCCGATTAACAACAGCTCAGGGTTGTAGCTCCCAGTGAAAGCGCAGAGAGCGAGTGGACGCCGCACTTTCAGACGAATTCTTGTTGCCCACAGACTGGGAGATTCCCGGCAGAGGAGCCACACGTGTCGCCAGCGCGACTTTTTTGGCCGGCGCGGCTATTTTGCCGGCGCCCCAGCACGGCGCTTCTCGGCGCGGAGTATACGGGACGACTCCGGCTCGGCTGGTCCCATCCCCACAAGGAGAACAGCAATTGGAAGCGCTGAGGACTGAG
>CAUYLG010016421.1:0-60059 GCA_963573385.1 Cacajao melanocephalus
TAGACTGCATTCTAGCCTGGGCAATAGAACAAGAATCTCATTCTCTCTCCCTCTTTCTCTTCCTCTTTCTTTCTCTCTTACATTCTTTTTTTCTTTCTTTCACTCTCACTTTCTTTCCTCTCTTTTTCTTTCTTTCAAAAAAAAAAAGAATTTACCATACAACATCCTTTTTTTATATAAAATCTCTTTTCTTTATAACCTTCTTTGCATAGCAATGGGGCATGGCTAATTCTATATATCCTCAGGTCTTATTTAGAATTTAATGTCTCCAAAATAAATTGAACAATTTTCAAAAGTCAAAGCAGTTTATGACTTAAAGCATTTAGCAAAGCTAATATCTGAACTGCATAATTTAGACAAAATGTCTTTTATCCATAATCTTTAAAGATGTTTTTATTTTACTTTCCAAATGTTTAAGCACTTATTTTTTGTTTAAGCAAATTAGAGCTCATTTATATAAACATATAAACACAACATATAAAATTACACAGACAGAGAATACTCCTACAGCAGTTGTAAGATTTTTCATTTGCCAGTTTTTAAGTTTCTTAATTGGCTATTGGCTTTAGGGTGAAGCCCTTGGAAGAACAGGGCCAGGCAAAGGGTTTCTGGTGCCTCCTGTTTTTCCCAAGGAGACCAGGCTGTTAGAGCTTAAATATCCACTTTTAATTAGTTGACTTTTAACCCTAGCACTCTTAATAACATCCTTTAAAAAATTTTTATTGCCCAATTTTAGCCAGGCTAAACGGCTGATATTTCTGGCTATTGAACTTTACCAAGGGTAACCTCCCAGGTGCTCAGAGAAAGGAAAACTTAAGATAGTACATGGAGGAGAAGAGACTGGACAAAGCAATGCAGATATTAACCCAAAAAGGACTTGCTTCCTAAGCAGGGAATTGAACCTGGACCACCAGCATAAAAGGGCAAAAACCTTAGCTACTGAGCTATAGCACAGAGCAGTCTCTATTATAATTTTCAGAGGAAATCTAGTTAATTTTGAACTTGCAAAGGCTTTTAACTACTCGAGATAATTTTTAGAGCTAAATATGGTATAAACCCTAAAATTCCTGTTCCCTGGAAGGCGGAAACCAAAAGAAAGTACTGCCAAATGGTTACAAGGTCAAGCTCCCAAGGACATAAAACCAGATGGAGATAAACAGTGATTTTTACCATTCATTCAACTACTTGCGCAGAGAGAGAGAAGCCATAAACTTGACTAGTGAGAAATTCTTACCCTTTTGCTGGCATGCCAGGCTTCTGGGTTCCCTTTCCCTGAGCTCCCCCAGTGACTCGACTTGCCACACCATCACACTGGGGCCAAGCCACATCATAAAGCAAAATTTATCTGTTCTGGCCAGAGTAAAATATGTGTGACAAAACACAGACATTAGCCACTCTGATTAGCACGCAATATCAAACTGGTAAGGCTCAAACTTGCCCCTGCTTGGGCCCCGACGTTGTTAATCCAACCTCCGACCAGGAGTTTCAACCTGTGGTCTCTGGGCAACATGATCGCCCTGAGTAATAGAAAAGATAAGAAAGGGAAAGGAGAAAGAGAAAAGCATTGCCGGTGGCAGGATGGGGAAGGTGAAATGATCAGGGAGGCCAGAGAAAGATCCACCCATTGCAGTGACACTGAAAAGTTCAAGCGGCTCCTTCTAGGTAGCAAAGTGATCTTTTCCAGCAGTCCCATCATCTCTTTAAGTTTCCCCTTTTAGGAAGGAAAGAGCTTCCCATATCCCATGATCCTGTACATGCCTAATCCTAACATCCACAACCATCAGCAAAAAAATGCAAGGCAGATTATCCCAAAGAGAATAGCAGTTGACATGCTGTAGTGCCAACTTTCTTAGTCAAAAGGGACTTTACCGACAGCCTCATTTTTTAAATGTACTTCAATGCATTGTTGTTCACTTCCACTGTAAGTCATCTTTAGTAAGATTTTGCTGTTTCTTTAAGACTTTGCTGCCTCCCAGGCCTAAAGTATAAACCAGAAAGAACTCAGTTTTCCAGAAATTAAGGATCCCAGTTTTACCTAAAATATTGGCTTTACACTCAGGTTCTCTTAATTGACTTAGCCAATGATATTTTCCTACCTGAGCATGCAAGAAAAATAAAACAAAGTGGGTATAACACAAAAAGTCTATGAATTTTCAAAAGACAAATTTTATAACCTCTGCAGTATTACTGCTTACTACCAGTTCCTTTCTGACCCAGTCAGATATAAGAGGCCTCTAACTGGATCCAAGCCAGTTAATTCCCAGATCAAATCCATTCCTGAACCCAGTCCAGTTTCTGTACTGGCTCCAAACCCAGTATGGATCAGAAATTTGCTCAAAGGAACTTGGAGAGCTCAAAGCACGGATCCGTAAAGCTCAGAAATCTGAGAGAGAGCTTACCTAGGATCTCCAACTGCTCTGAAAGATCAACGGACACAAGTGGGTCCTACAAGCACCTTGCGTGTTCACTCAGCGTTCCTGGAGTTGCTAGAAGCTTCACTTCAGATCCTGCTTCTGACACCAACTGACAAAAACTTCAGCTGAATTAAATTTAAAAGAGTTTAATTGAACAATGAACAACTGGTGAATCAGGCAGCCTCCAGAATCACAACAGATCCACAGAGACTCCAGGGGTGCCTTGTAGTCAGAACAAATTTATAGACAAAAAAAGTAAAGTGATGTACAGGAATTGGAAGTGAGGTACAGAAATGGTGACATTGGTTACAGCTCAGTGTTTGCCTTATTTGAATGGAGCTTGAACATTCAGTAGTCTATGAGTGGTTGAAGTATGGCTGCTGGGATTGGCAAACGCTCAGCTGTTGTTACAGATGCATACTATTAAGTTAGGTTTTCAATTTTGTCTGACTATTAAGTTAGGTTACAGTTCATCCACAAGGACTCAAATATAAAAGTACATAGTCCTTCTCAGTCGATATTTAGTTTGCTTTAACAACAGTTAAGACTACAATCCTGGTGCCCTAAAACCTCCTCACCCTGAATCCAAACTCTGCCACATAGCATTTGCAGGGCTTATGGCAATTTATTTAACCTGTCCATACTTCAGTTTATCTGCAAAGGATAGCTGATGATAAAGACACTGTCTCCTACAGCTGTCATGAGTATTAAATGGAATGATCATTCAAAGCAATAAGCAAACAAAAATTATGTAGTGCTATTGAACTGTGGTTTTAAAATTTGCAATAGTACTTCACATCTCATCTATTTTGTTCTCCTGTATTTAAGCATGTAATAAGGTTAAACCCTTATATTATTATTATATAAGTTTTAAGTGTTCATGTTTGTTTACTAGGAATTCCAACAGTTATAACTCTTATACCATAAAGATGTTTCATTGCTTATTAGTTTTTTGTGAGACATAGACTATTGAAATGTACCACAGTTAAGTCACCTCGTATGTGAAATCATTTGTAACCACTCTTCCCTGATCCTAGCCCAACCCAGTTAAAATTAATTCTTTCCTCCTCTGGTTTCCCATGACACATTATTTATCCTCTCATAATAGCAGACATTGTAGCCACATAGCCCAAGTATCATTTTAAAAGTTCGTTTCCCACGCACAGGTAGCTCTCCAAGACAGTGACTATGTCTCACTGACTCTGTTTCCCTAGTGCCTCACAAACTTTCCAGCACATGGCATGTCAGTTATGTCTAAACCATGAATGAATGAATAATAGAGGTCCATTTGGGACACTCAAGATAAAATAACTTTGAACAGGTCCAAATGTAGGAAATGCAAAACAGATATTCATAAGCCATAGGCAGTGAACCACATGGAAAAAACATTTGAAACAATGATTTTTAGACATTGGACAATAGGCAGTAAAACAAGTGAGGTAAGCCCTACAGATTCCCAGATTTTCACTTTGTAGACTATGGTTCAGAGGGAAGAATCCAGAGCCTAGGAGACTCATTTAGTTGAAAAGAGGAATCAAAGAGCTCTGGACCTCTGCATAAAGATATCCTTGAATCTTTAGTTGAGTGCTTATCTGCAGACCTGAGAAAGAAGCCACGAAGAGTGGGGAATCACCAGGAAGCAGGGGGTTGAAAACTCCTCATAAAAAGCTGAGAATAGCTGGTGTTCTTACTAGCCAGAATGGAAAGATTTTATAATACCTTGGTCATTGAATAGAATTCTCAGGACATCACCTTTGTATAAGAGCAAAATTATCCTCAGATTACAGGCTACTGTAAAGTGGCAATTTTAAAAGCTTAAATCCAGTCTCAAAGGAATAAAATTGATTTCCATACCTTAACTGGTTTTCAAAATAAAGTCTCGAGGTATTTAAAAGAATGAGAAAAAAAACACACCAAACAATGTAAAATTCATAATGTCTAGCATCCAATAAAAATATACTGGAAATGTCAAAAAGGTAGAAATGTCTGACATAACCAGAAGGATCACCCAATAAAAACAGATACGAAAAAGACAGAGGTGGTAAAGTTAGCATACAAGGACATAAAAACAGGCATTATAACTAAACTCTATATGTTCAAGTAGAAGAAAATGTGAACATAATGAAGAGATAAATGGAAGGCATTAAAAAATGATCCAAGTAAAACTTTTAGAGATGGCTACAATGAAAGATATATTGGGAGGCATTAACAGAAAATTAGACCCTAAAAAAGAAATGATCAGCAAACTTGACATATAGCAAAAAGCTATCCAAAATGAATATTAGCAACCTGTGAAGCAATATCAAGCAGTTAACATACATATAATTAGAAAACAGATTTGAATTAATA
This sequence comes from Cacajao melanocephalus, assembly GCA_963573385.1. Classification (NCBI taxonomy): domain Eukaryota; kingdom Metazoa; phylum Chordata; class Mammalia; order Primates; family Pitheciidae; genus Cacajao; species Cacajao melanocephalus. The sequence goes on from CAUYLG010016421.1 coordinate 4,764, forward strand.
GTACTCAAAGCTATTCCAAATGTGATAAAAATGATAAATGCATAGATCCCAGAACCCCAGAGTAAAAAAAAACAAAATCACACCATAATCAATATGTTGAAAACTAGTGATTTTTAAAAAATCTTAAAAGCACACAGAACTTCAGAACTTCCCTTCAAAAAAAGAGTTACATAGACAGGAACGAAAAGAAGAATGAAAGCAGACTTTTCATAGCCGCTTATGCAAGCCAGTAGACAAATGACCAACACATTGAAAGTACTGAAAGAAATAAACTACTAACTTAGATATATATTCCAAGAAAAAAAGCCTTTCAAAAATGAAGGCAAAATAGTTTATTAGATAACCAAAATCTAAGATAATTCACCAACAATAGACGTATACTGCAAGAAACATTAAAAGAAGTTCTTCAAGCAAGAAGGAATGATAGCCGATGCTAATTTTTATCTGCATAAAAGAACAAAAAGCACTGGAAATGATAGATATGTGAATAAACATATAGGAGTTTTTCAATTTTTATATTTCTATGAAAGAAAATTGGCTGTGTAAATATGAAGGATAATATATTGTTGAATTTATAACATGTAGAGTAAAATATATGATAAAAACAGCATGAAAATGAGAGGGAGAAAATGAAAGTACACTGCTGTAAGGTTCTCAGACCATTATAACATGAAATGTTATAACATTATTTAAAGATAGCCTCTAGTAATGCAAATACACAATTTTTAAACCCTAGAGAAAGCACTAAAATAAAATAAGTAAACAAACAAATAAATGAAACAGATATTTAACTAAGAAATCATAAGTGCACTTGAAAATGATAAAAACTACTCATTCCCAGGACCTGGAGACGGGCCTACTCACTCTGCTGCCAACACCGCCACTTACACCCATTTACATGTGCCACCTAGGAACCTGGAGACTGGCTTGCCCAGCCCATCACTGCCACTGCTAACATCACTAAGTGCCACTTGGGAACCTAAGGCACTGCTACTCCCATCACCTATGTCGGGGATCATGTCCAGGGGTCTCAGGACCCACTCACACATCTGGCACACTGCTACAACTGCCTGTACATAAGCAAGACTTTTGGAGGCCCAAGAATTGGCCCACCTGGACCCAGTAAAACCAGTGCCTGTATATGCCACTGAGTGGCCCAAGGTCAAGCACATTCTGCCTGCCACTGATACAGTAGGGCCTGAGAGCTGGCCCACTTGGCATACCCATCCCCAGCAAAGCCCCACTACAGCTTCTACTAACAACTTCAGCCAAGCCACTGAGGAAATCACAGATTCCTCTGATGCTATTCACAGCTGAAGAAATCATCCAGAGTCTACACTATTGCATGCACTCTGAATCAAAGCTAAAATACTCTTACCAACCATCAACATAAATATGTCTTCAGGAAAAAGTCTTCCTCTATGAAAGTTAATTCAAAAATTAAAAAAAGCAATTGTTACATCAGATGCGCAAATATCAATATAAGGACAAGAGAAACATGAAAAAGCAAGAAAATATGATGCTGCCAAAAGATCACAATAATTCTAGACAAAAGATCTCAATCCAGAAGAAATTTATAAATTCCTAGAGAAATAATTCAAAACATTAATCTTGAAGAAGCTCTGGGAGGTCCAAGAAAATACTGAAAAACCAAGCAGAAGAATCTCAGAAGTTGAAGACAGGTCTCTTAAAATGGCCTATCCAGAAAACAATTTTAAATGAAGAATAAAAAAGGATGAGCAAAGCCTGCATGACATATGAGACACAATAAAGTGACCAAGTATTCAAATTTTGGGGGGTCTCAGAAGGCAAAAAGTAAACTAAAGGGTTAGAAAACTATTTAACAAGATAATGGATTAAAACTTCCCAAGCCTAGCAAAAGATGTAGACACCCAGATTGAGGAAGCCCAGAGATCCTCAAATATATACTGTTCAAAAGGTCTTCTCAACAGCACATTGCAATCAAAATGTCAAAAGTCAAAGACAAACGGAATTCTGAAACACAGCAAGAGAAAAATATCTAATCACCTATAAATGAATCCCCATCAGACTAACAGTAAATTTCTAGCAGAATCCTTACATGAGAGGAGAGAAAAGGATAATATCGTCAAAATACTAAAAGGAAAAAACGTGTTAGTCAAGGATGGTAAACTCAGCAAAATTATCCTTCATAAATAAAGAATAAATAAAGACTTTCTCCGACAAGCAAAAGTTAAGGGAATTCATCACCATTAGACCAGTTCTACAAGAAATGCCAAAGAGAATCCTACGCCTGGAAGTGAAAGAAAAATATCTACCATCATAAAAACACACAACAATATAAAACCCATTGGTAGAGCAAAATACAAAGAAAAGGCTCAAATGACAACACTACAGAAAACCACAAAACCACAATGATAAAAAGAGAGAAAGAAAGAAACATAGTATACACAAAACAGTCAGATATCAATCAACAAAATGACAGGAATAAGCCCTCACATATCAATAATATCCTTAAATAGAAATGGATTAAATTTTCCACTCAAAAGATATAGGCTTACTGAATGGATTAAAAAAAATATATGACCCACTGGGACACTCACCTGATCTGTAAGGCCACATATAGACTGAAAGTAAAGGGATGGAAAAAGATGTTTCATGCAAATAGAAACCAAAATCAAGCAGTAGTAACTATTTTTATATCAGATATAGCAGACTTTAAGTTAAAAACCATACAAAGAAACAAAGAAGGTCATAATATAATGATAAGGGGATCAATGCAGCAAGAGGATATAACAATGCTAAACATACATGCACCCAACACTGACCCTAAAGAAATGAAGATCTCTGCACTTCCTGACACCAATAAAAATAATCCTTTTAAAGAAGCTTAATGAGCTACAAAATAACACAGATAGTGAAACAAATCTTTAAAAAAATGAACAAATTAAAAATTTAATAAAGAGATAACAACCATATAAATCAAAAAGAAATTCTGAAGCTAAAGAGCACAATAACTGAATTTTAAAATTTCATAAAGAATCTTAATCACAGACTCAATTAAGCAGAAAAAAATAATCTTGAGCAAAAGACAGGAGATTCAAAATTAATCCATTGGAGGAATAAAAAGAAAACAGAATGAAAAACAGTATTAAAAAAAAAAAGCTTATGGGACTTAAGGGTCAATATCAAGCAAACCAACATACGCATTATGGAAGTTCCAGAAGGAACAGAGAAAGAAAAGAGGGTAGAAGTCTTTTGTAAAGAAATAATGATTAAAACTTCTAAAATCTGGAGAGAGAAATGAACACCCAGATGCATGAAGTCTGAAGAACCCCTTTACAAGAAATCCTAATGGGAGTTCTTCAACTTGAAATAGAACGTCTCTAACAACATGAAAATACATGAAGTATAAAACTCATTATAAAGGTAAAAATATAGTCAAATCCTGAATACTCCAACACTGTAAGGGTGGTGCATAAATCACTTTTAACTCTAGTACAAAAGTTAAAAGACAAACATATTAAAAATAACTAACTACAGTAATTTTTCATTGATACATAAATAGAAATTGTGACATCTAACATAAAATGTGGGAGGAGACGTTAAAGTGCAATATTTTTGTATGCAGTTAAATTTGTTACTAGTTTAAAATTAACTGTTATAACTATAAGATGTTTTATGTAAGCCCCTTGGAAACCACGAAGAGAAAACCAGCAGTAAATACATAAAAGATAAAGAGAATAAAGCATACCATTAATCAAAGCATAAAATGTATCAAATCACAGGGCCGGGAGCAGTGGCTCATGCCTGTAATCCCAGCTACTCAGGAGGCTGAGGCAGGAGAATCGCTTGAACTGGGGAGGCAGAGGTTGCAGTGAGCCAAGATCATGCCATTGCACTCCAGCCTGGACAACGAGAGCAAAACTCCTTCTCGAAAAAAAAAAAATTATCAAATCACAAAGTAATACACCTAGGGAGGAATAATAAAATGAGGAAACTACAAAAAACAGTCAGAAAATTAACAAAATGGCAGTAGTAAATCTTTACCTATCAATATTACTTCAAATACAAATGAACTGAATTATTATATCAAAAGATATACAGTATATGAATGGATTAAAAAACAAGATCCAACTATATGCTGTCTAAAAGAAATCACTTTAGCTTTAAGGACACAAATAAGCTGAAAGTGAACAAAAGGAAAAAGATATTCCATGCAAATGGTAACCAAAGAGAGCAAGGATGGCCGTAATTGCATTAAATAGACTTGAAGTCAAAAAAACCACAAAAGAAGACAAAAAGGTTATTATATAATGATTAAAGATCAATTTGTCAAAAGGATATAACCATAAATATATACCTCCTCAATATCAAAGCACTTAAATATATAAAGCCAACATTACAGAAATGAATAGAGAGACAGCAATTCAATGATAGCAGGAGACTTCAATGCCTCAAGTTCAACACTGAGTAGATCATCCACATAGAAAATTGATAAGGATACAGTGTTGAATGTCACTATAGATCTAATAGACATGTACGAAACATTTCTTCCAACTGCAGCAGAATACACATCCTTCTCAAACACACATAGAAAATTCACAAAGATGTGAAAATGAAACAACACACACCTGAACAACTAAGGGGTCAATACAAAATATCAAATAAGAAATCAAAAAATATCTTAATGACATTAATATCATCATCTAGATGAGAAAGATGACAAATAAGAATGAAAATACAACATATCAAAACTTATACAATCCAGTAAAAGCAGTTCATAGGGAAGTTTATAGTGATAAATGCTGACATGAAAATAAATCTCCAATAAACAACCTATCTTTACACTTCAAAGAAGTAGAAAAAGAAATACAAACTAAGCCCAAAGTCAGTAAAAGGAAGTATTAATAACAAAGATCAGAGCAGAAATAAATCAAACAGAAAAACAATAGGAAAATTCCAAGAAGCTAAAGGTTGGGTTTGTAAAAATATAAGTAATATTGCTATATTTTAGCTAGTCTAAGGCAATTCAAATACATAAAATTTTAAATGAAAGAGAAAACAATATACTAATACTACAGAAATGCAAAAGATCATAAAAGACTCTGAACAACTATATGCCAACAAATTGGAAAACCTAGAAGAAACAGATAAATTCCTAGATGCATACTATCCACAAAAACTGAATCATGAAGAAATAGAAAACCTGAAAAGAATACTAATGAGTAAGAAGATTGAACTAGTAATCAAAAGCGTTCCATGAAAGAAAAGCCTACAACCTAGTAAATTCTACCAAACATTTAAAGAAAAAGTAATTACAATCTTTCTTAAACTCTTCCAAAAACTTGACAAGGAAACACTTCCAAACTCATTTTTCAAGGTCAACTTTATCCTTATACTAATGCCAGACAAAGACACTACAATAAAAGAAAATTAAAGGCCAATATTCTTGATGAACTTATATATAAAAATCCTCACCAAAGTACTAGCAAATAAGATTCAACAGCATATTTAAAAAAAAAAATTCACTATGATCAAGTAGGATTTATCCCTTGGATGCAAGGATAGTTCAACATACACAAATTAATAAATGTGATATAGCACATTAACAGAATAAGGGACAAACATCATTTCATCATAAAAACTCTTAACAGATTAGGTATATAAGGAATGTACCTCAACACAATAAAGGCCATGTATGACAAGCCAAAGCTAAAAATCATACTCGGAGGGTGAAAAGTTGAAAGCGTTTCCTCTCAGATCAGGAATAAAAAAAGGATGCCTTCTCTTGCCATTTCTATTCAACGTATTTAAATTCCAATAACATTTTTTATAGCAAATGAAATCCTGAAATATTTTTTCATAGAAAAAAAATCGTGACAGGGCCCAGTGGCTCACGCCTATAATCCCAGCACTTTGGGACGCTTAGGCAAGTGGATCGCGAGGTCAGGAGTTCAAGACCAGCCTGACCAAAATAGTGAAACCCCATCTCTAATAAAAACACAAAAATTAGCTGGGCATGGTGGCATGCACCTGTAATCCCAGATACTCAGGAGGCTGAGGCAGGATCATTGTTTGAACCAGGACCCAGGAGGCAGAGGTTGCAGTGAGCTGAGATCACACCACTGCAATCCACCTGGGCTACAGAGCAAGACTCTGTCTCAAAAAAAAAAAAAAAAGAAAAGAAAAGAAAAAGTGAGAGAAAGAAAAAAAAAATACTAAAATTCATCTGGAACCACAAATGTCTCCAAACAGTCAAAGCAATCTCGAGCAAAAAGAACAAAACTAGAGGCATTGTACTTCCTAATTTCAAATTATACTACAGAGCTATAGTAATCAAAACAGCATGGTACTGGAGTAAAAACAGACATATAGACCAATGGAACAGAATAGAGAGCCCAGAACAAATCCGTTTATTTACAATCAATTGCTCTTTAACAAAGCTGTCAAGAACACACAATGGGGAAATGACAGTGTCTTCAATAAACGGTGTTAGGAAAACTGGCTATCTATCAGGAAAAGAATGAAATTAGTCCATAATCTCATACCACATGCAAAAATCAACTCCAAATGGATTAAAGACGTAGATGTAAGACCTTTAAATGGGTGTATGGATAAAGAAAATACAGTGTGTGTACATATCACACACACATACACACACACACACACACACACACACACACCAGAATACTATTCAGCTTTAAACAAAATAAAAAACAAAAGAAAGAAATTCTACCATTTGCCACAACATGGATATTGAGGATTTTTGCATCGGTTCATTATTGGGGTTCAAGAGTTTTACCTGTTGGTCAGAATCATAGATTCCACTTTATACTCTGTGTAATACTATTAAAGAGCCCCTCTGATTAAGCAGCTCACTTTATACCTACTATCTGGATATTAAGGTTTTGTAGAAGCTTCTAAAATTGTGTGAAGCAAAAATTCATACAATACAATGAGCAATGTACATGGTATTGCAGGAAAACAAAAATACCTCTGCAAAAGTATCTTGCTTTCAATTGACAGAGGACAGCCTTGAAATCTAGAATGTCTAATTAATTAGCTTAATGTCACAAATCAAGTAAAAAATAAGAGGGAGGAGGAGATGGTGGGTTTTGAAAGAAATACTACAATTTCATTTATGGTTTTGTGTTCTGACTATGAACCCTCTTTTCCTCTTTAATGTAGCCATAGAAATATTCCCCTGCTTGCTATTTCATAGTGAGTGCCTGTTTTGTACATCCTTGAATCAGGCAGTTTGCTGAGATTTTCACTATGGACTACATATTTCTTTCTGATAACAAGCTGAATTGTTAGAGGCAAGGTGGGAGTTTCTCAAGCAAACAAATGAAATAGTTGGAAAAACCCTTACTGCGGTCACAAAGCAGGCCCTCCAGAAGATTGGTCTTTATTTCTAACCTCTTTTTGGAGATCGGCAAGAATAAACAGTGCTTCTTAAGAGAGCGTATGTGGGTGGTGGCTGCATTGGCGGCAGAGCTGCATGTCAGCATATTGATTCAATGGAAGTACACAAGCTTTGCCAAGGCAAAGCAGACAGAATGGAAGCTGCTAGTTCCAGGACAAAGCTGGAATAGGTGCTGGGAATTTTTTCTATCCCTTGATGGGGCAAGAAAGCAGCTCTTTCCTCCTTCTTTGAATAACTACTTAACAAGTCCATTAGCAGCTGAAGTGAATAGGTCTCTACATGGTTTTCTTTTCAGTGAACAGAGAATCATCGTGGTTCTTGTTTCTTCCAGTGGCGAAGGCCAAGGCAGGGAGGAAATGTGTGCAGTCACTGAAACAAGTAAAGATGCCTGGCTTTATTAGTTCATTTGCAGACATTTATTAAGTGTCCTAATGTGAAACAAGCACACTGCACCATGCTTCATAGAGAAGGACAAACATGATAGCAATTACTATTGGTAATTTATTATGCATTTACACATATGAGTCGCTGTGCTAATGGTTTTATGTGTATTATATTTTATTAATTTTAACACAATATTTTGAGTAGGTGTTATTCACATTTCCCAGATGATAAAATAGAGGCTTAAAAGGGTTAGTAGCTTGCTTAGAGACAAAAATATGCTAAGTGACAAAGCCAAGATTGGAAATTAGTTTTGTTTAATTCCAGTGTCTACTCTAAACATTATTCTAAATGCCTTCTCAAAGAGACAAAGCAGTTCCTAATCTCAAAGCAATGTTTTTGTTGTTTGTTTCTTTTTAGTATAATTAAATACCACTAGATTTCCAGGCAGTCAGAATTAGAAATATACCTCAGAACTTGGCAGAATTTTGATATTCTTGTGGTTTCCATATCACCCTTTTCTACCAAGTTTGGAAGAGCTCCTCAGTTGTAAGGGGAAAGCCATTGGTAGGGACCATCCTGTCCTCAGTTCTCCTGCATTCAGTGATTTTATGTTCAACCCATACCCTCCTCTCAGCTCACAGAAGTAGACCCAAGGGGAAGTTCCATGGATAAAACTTATGCAAGTAAGTGATTCACCGTTTTAGGCTAGAAGGGCAAGGTTGGAATTCAGAATCAAAAATTGGTTAGCTCTAAATAAGGATGCTAAAGGAAGCTCATGTCTGTTAATAGGAGCTGCCTGATAGATGATCAGAAATGTGCTGAGCTTAGAAATAACTGTGACTAAGTTATAATATTAGAACTACTTAGTTAATGGCCATTTTATTTATATTTGTACACATAGACACATATATAATACATACATTTATACTCAAATATACATATATACTCAACATATACATATATGAGAAAAAATATACATATATGTATATGTTGAGTATTTCTTTTCAAAAATGCTTGGGACCAGAAGTGTTTTAGATTTTGGATTTTTTTAGATTTTGGAATATTTGCATATACATAATGAGATATATTGGGGATAGGACCCAAGACTAAATATGAAATTTATTTTATATGTTTTATATATACTCTATACACTTAAACTGAAGGTAACTTTGTATAACATTTTAAATAATCTCATGCATGAAACAAAGTTTGTGTGCATTGAAGCATCAGAAAGTACAGGTGTCACTATCTCATCCACTCATGTGGACAACCTGCGATTGTTTGGCGTCACTGTCATTCTGACGGAATTTACATGCTACCAATAGCAAACATTCTTTACACTATTCACACTTAAGTACTTAACAGTAAAAAATATGGCATATTTTAATATAGTGAAAAAATGCTATGTTCAGAGTAACTAAGCCGCATGGTAGCATCACCAGAATACCTGTATTAGCTGTCTAATCACAAACAACACCAGGCTTTCAATCACCACCTACTGTATGTGGATTAAAAGGTTACCATAAACTGGATTTTATTTTTGTAGGTGAAAAGAAACATCAGAAGCAGTTGAGCAACCAGGAAATGTGTCCTCTAGGAATGAGAAATAATTCCCTGGATACTTTTTAAAATGTTTCCTCTGGAGTCATCTGTCTCATTAATGGTTTTTGTCTTAGGGATTCCTTTTGATTTTATAAACTGACATGATTTTTTGTTCTGTTATAAATGTACGCTGTTCTGGTTTTTCAACAAGCCCAACACGCATTTTCACCATGTCATCTACAGGCATTTTTTTCTGCAGCATTAACAACAACGTCTTCATCGTCACTACTATCAGAATCACCTTGATTCAGAACCATTTCAATTATTTCATCATCAGTCAATGAGTAAACAATTGAGCATCACCATCACTGTTAATAATTTCTTTGATATCTACTTCTTCCAGCTTACTGATGGACTCTAAAACTATATTTGTTTGGATATGTAAGGAGGGCAGACATTTTTTCTCGCTTGACAGATGTAATCCTCCGAAGTCACACTCTTGTTCATCATGATCACCGAGCATAGTCGCAGGCCAGGGTTGTGCCAGGGATGCACACTGTGTCTTCAGTCCCTGTGTTCCAAGCATTGGCAACAGAATATACAGCATCTTTCACGTTAAACTCCTTTTGAAAACCTTCCACACCAACACCTCTGTTCACAGTTGCTGGCATGCTATTCAAGAAAGTGTTTTTATATTATCTAAGGATACCCTAGTCACATGGCTAAATTAATGAAGTCACATTTGGGGGAAAGTACATGGCATAAACATTATTTTTTATGATAATTCCAGCTGGAGGATGAGCAGGACAATTGTTAAAGTGTAACAAAATCTTGCAGTTGTTACCCAGTCCAGCTTCCCTGCAGTGAGCACAACCCGCTGGTACAAATTGTTTGTGAAACCAATTAGAAAAGATGTCCCTGGTGATCCATGCCTTTTAGCATAATAATGTACTGGTAAAAAAGAAAAAAATCTTACCTTGAAAACAGCAAGGATGTAAGCCTTTACCTATCACCGTAAGTTTACACGTATACGTGCCTGCTGCATTAGCATATCCCAGCTCAGTTGTTCTGTCTTTGGCACCCTTAATTCCTATAGTGATTATCTCTTCAACTATAGTTAGTATCTTTCTGGGGCAATAACACCAAAATATTGATGCTTCATTAGCGTTATAGACTTATTTTGTCTTCAGAATTTCATTAGTGATGACCTTGGCAAACTCATCAATGAATTTCTTCACTGTTTCATAATCAGCAGATGTTTTATCACCACGTATCTTAAAACGTTTAATTCCGTGTCTTTTAAAAACTTTCTGCAACCAGCCTGTTGAATATTTATAGTTCCCTTCAATGTTCAGTTTGCTGTGACAGGTTCTTTGCTTGTCTTATGATCAGTATACCCTCGAGTGGCATATGTTCATCGTGACACTGAGGGAGCCACTCTTTTAACACACAATTCAAATCTTCATTTTTTAGCTTTATGCAGTGGTTTTCTACTTTTAATTAACTTCTGCTAATCTCTTCCAGTGTAAACCCTCAAGAGTTTATCTTTTTGTTTCTTCAGGGACATATGGCGGTCATTCCGCCACTATACTCTTCTGTTTCACATTTATATCACTGTCCGCCTTCTCCAACAGCCAGACTTTCTGCGCTACAGGTAAGCATAAATGCTTCCTCATTTTCTAATCACTGTTACCTATAGGGGTATCTACAGGCTTATTTCAACATTTTAAACATTATCCTTATACTATAGAACAGAGAATAAGCAAAAAACGCAGTGAGTGACGAACATAGGTCTTAGACCCATGTGGGGCACCTTAGGGAACGTACTGTTGGTGCATCCAGCCTGCAAACGTGCCGTTTTATTACTCTTAGAAGTGTACTGGTGTAGGGGAATCTGGGAGGGCATAGAAAAATACATCACAGCTGAAGGGGGCTGAGAGGGTCTTTTTTCCTTTGGGGATGCTGAGGAAACTGTGTAAACTGTGTATTGTACACCTGTATTTTGCCTGTTACCTATCACATGAAGTCAGGTGTGGAATTTTCCACTTGCAGCATCATGTCAGCCCTCAAAAAGTCTCAGAGTTTGGAGCATTCCAGATTTCATATTTTTGGTTAAGGGATGTTAAAATATCTGTAAGTATTCAGGTATTTTGGAGAATCAGTCAAGCATATATCCAAACACATTTTATAATGAGTTCTACTGATCAATCCATTTGAAGCTTCCAAAGCTATCTAAATGCTTGCATTATTTTATTCGTTATTATTCATGGGCTCTTATGTGTTGGGCATAGTATGAAGCTTTAAAGAAACAAGTAAAAAATGTGTTGTTCCTGCCCTCGGGGATTTCAGTTGCCATTTAATGGTAACTTTAAATACAAATCTCGGCTTTTCTCTTTGTCTTTTTAATATAATTTGTAACATATTTTCAGTTTAACTTAGGATTTGCGTTCTCTGCAATATATTAGACTAATTTGATGCTCTGAACAAACTTTCTGATGCAAATAGCTAAAACATTATGTATGAGTGTGTGTGTGTGTGTGTGTGTGTGTGTGTATGTGTTTTAGATGGTGTCACACTCTGTCACCCAGGCTGGAGTGCAATGGTGTGATCTCAGCTCACCGAAGCCTCCACCTCTTGGGTTCAAGCAATCCTTCCACCTCAACCTCCCAGTAGTTGGGATTACAGGTGGGTGTCAGCTTGGCCAGCTAATTTTTGTATTTTTTTTTTCTAGAGACAGAGTTTTGCCATGTTGCCCAGGCTGGTCTCGACCTCCCAGGCTAAAGCCCTCAGCCCACTTTTGCCTCTCAAAGTGCTGGGGTTACAGGCATGAGCCTGGCCTGTATTTGTACATTTAGAATGTTTTAGGTACATCACTCATCTGGCAAAAAAGCATGTGATATGTCAAAGCCAAAACAAAGTGCTATTAGAAGATGAGAGGCAAGCAAGTGCAGAAGACAGCTTTGACCCTGAGGGAATCCACTGAACCCTGGCAAACTTGAACATATGGAAGATTATATACGGCACATAAGAAAGTAGACAAAACTTACAGAACATGCAAAGTAGAAAGTCTAATGGTAGTCCCCCATGTAAAGCTGAGGCCCCCTGGGGATATAATTTCCTCTCGGAAGTAGACAGGAAGGAGACTTCTCTTTTCACTTTTGCACTGGGTGGAGGAGAAAGAAAAATCTCTTTAAGGAATTTGCAACTATAATCTTGACTTCACACAGGTTTTTGGCCCAAGTTCAAACTTTCTGTGTGGTCAAAAAAATATTCCAATGGAAATTTTAATACAAATATAGAATGCTCCTAAATTTTAGTGCCTAACACCCAAGTGATAAGAAGTAAATTAAAATCTTCTCAGAAAAAAATTCAATTTCAACAGGAGCTAAAAGAATTCTGTCAGATAACAATCCAACGGATATGAGCTAATAGCCAATAATTACAAATACACAGGTAAACAGAGAACCATGAATAAGAACCAGCAGAAATAACATTGCAGAATCAGATAAACAAAAAAAAAATCTAAGTACTGGAATTATCAAATGCTAAACATAAACTAAGAATATCTGATAGGCTTGAAGAAGAGAAGTCTAAAAATACAAGCAAGAAACAAGACTGTAAAAAGGATCTGAAGAGAAATAACTTGAAAGTTAAAGTGACAACAAAGTAAATGAAATTAAACATTAAATGAATTAAATAGCAGATTAGAAAGAGGTGAAGAGAGACTTTATGAAAGGATGATAGGATCAAAGCAATTTCCCAGAATGTTTCTGAAAGATACATATTGGAAATATGAAAGAAAGATTAACAAAATCAGAGGGCAGAATGAGAAGGTCCAACATACTCTAATCAGAATTCCAGAAGGAAATAACAACGAGAATGAGGAAGAAACAATATTTGAAGAGATAATAATGAAGAATTTTCCAGAAAGACACCCACTGAGACCCAAACAGTATAAACAACAATAAATCTGCACTTAGACATATAATCATAAAATTTTAGGGCACTGAAGACAAAGGTGAGGTTTTAAAAGCAGCCAGTAAGATAAGTGTAACTTGAGCTTGGTTCGTCACCTCAAAACAAACTGAAAGTAAATCAAAGTTTTCCCCCAAAAAATGTTACTTTTAGTAAATTTTTTAATTTTTTTTTTTTTTTTTTTTTTGAGACAGAGTTTCGCTCTTGTTGCCTAGGCTGGAGTGCGGTGTCACGATCTCAGGCAGCACAACCCCGCCTCCCGGGTCCAAACAATTCTCCTGCCTTAACCTCCTGAGTAGGTGGAATTACAGATGCTCGCCGCCACACCCAACTAATTTTTGTATTTTTAGTAGAAACAGGGTTTCATCATGTTGGCCAGGCTCATCTCAAACTCCTGACCTCATGAGGTGCCCACCTTAGCCTCCCAAAGTGCTGGGATTACAGGTGTGAGCCCCCATGCTCAGACTTTTAGTCAATTTTAGTAAATTTTTTGAATCAGTGAATGAACTATAAGCAACAGACTGAAGATTCCAAAATCTATGTTTTTAAATATCAGGTACGCAAACAAAATGGAATGCAGTCTTAATGAAATTCCTGATCGCAGCGTTTGACGTTATTCACTTTGAAAATTGTATAGGAAGAAAAGCTATCTTACTGAAATTTTGATCATGCCTGTATTGTTATGATAGATCCATAGCTAGCCTCTCAGGCTTTAAGCTCCACATAGTGCTACCAGAATAACTTACCCTAATTATTACTTTTGTCTTGTTGCATGACTGATTAGATACTTTCAAAGATGATGGACTTCTGAACACATCACATCAAAACACCTCCCAGAGCTATGGAACAGCAGTACTGATTAGTGGCTGGACCCCAGAGTTGGCTGGATGTGGGTTTAGTTTTACACACACATGACCTGGAGAAGTTCATAATGTATTTTTAATCCTTACTCTTCTCACCTGCAAAATGGAAATAATAATAGCATTTAAAGTCTGTTTTAAGGATTTAAAAGTATTATTTATATCAAGTGTTTTATACAGCACTGGCTCAGAATAAATTATCACTGAAGTTGGCTATTGCTATTAGATAATCATGCTAATATTAGATAATGATTCTAAGAATCATTTTTTTTCTTCTGCTGTCAGCCCACATCTTTCTTTCTCTCAGGCCTTGCTGAGGTCCCACAACATCAGCATCACCTAGAAATTTGTCAGAAACATAAATTCTTGGACGTGATCCTAGAGCTACCAAATCAGAAAATCTGGAAGTGAGGCCCAGCAGTCCAGATTTTAACAAGAGCTCCAGGTGATTCTATTGCACATGAGTACCACTGTTCCAACCACTATACCAGAAGCTCAGCTGTCTTCAGTGAGGGGCTTTCATAAACATGTAAAGCAGCTTTTGGTAGTCACAAAACTTGATGATTACTACTGGCAATTACTGGAGGTAGGGATGCTAAATGTCCACAAACATCCTACAACCTTCACCTTCCTCTGCACCTATTGAAATTCTGCATAATTTCTGAGGCTTGGCTCCTTCACATTTCATCTTCTTTATCCATTTTAGCCCAGACCATTATCTCTCTTAGGACATGGCTATATTCATTATGTATAGTTAATATTATCTCATTTGTAATATTCTCAAGGAAGAAATCTGTTACTTCTTTTTAGGTAGGCAGCATTAGTTTATTGGCTAAGAACATAGACTAGGGAGCCAGAATGCCTGGGTACGAATCCTAGCTCTGTGACTCCCTTAGCATGTAAACTTGGGTCTTGCTACTTACCCTCTCTGAGCCTCATCTTTCTCATCTGTATAATGGGATCATAACGGTGCATGGAGTAAAGGGTTGTTGTGAGGATTAAGCCTTTAGAATAGTGCTTGGCACAAAATATACAAGTGCTCGCTGTTATTATTCTTTCTGCCCTTAAGCACATAATGTGAGGAATTTACTATTAATACATGTCTCATACATTTCACTGATTAATTGACTGGTCAAAGAACCTCTGAATTTATTCCCAACTCAACTTTCAAACGTTCATTAGACAAGGGAGTCATAATCACCAACTTGAAATCAAAAATCATTTCTATGTAGAAGGAAAATTTGGTTTATTCTTTATTGTTTGAGAACATAAGGTTTGAAACTGAAGTTTTATAAAGGGTGACAGAGCGCATTTGCCCTGTGTGTCCCTGCTGTTATCTCTTCCTCCTGTTGCTGTGACAGTGGAGGTCAAGGACTTGGAAATTTGGGATCTCAGCCGTCTCTTTCCATTTCTTTCTACATGAGAGATATAAATGAGAGCACAATCATAGTTCCAGAGCCTCTGAGATTCTTTCTATTTGATTCATGTTCTTCTTAATGGTTTTGCTCAAAAAGAAACTTGTTTCCTGCCAATTTTTAATGGATGCCCTCCATTACCTGCCCTTTTGTTTCCCAGAAGCCCATAGGCCATTAGCCTAAGTATGCATCACTGGCAGGGACCCTACCTTTGGCAGCACTAAGCACAGCATGGGCAGATGAAATGCACCTTGGAGCCTGCCCGTACAAACATGGAGAGCATCCAAGGCTTGAGGTGATGACATAGGCTGAGGTGGAAGGAGTACACAGGGCTCTCAGCAATTATGTAATAATGGCAAGAGGAGGAAGTGGCTCATGAATGTAAACAGGAAGCACCCCACAAGTAGGCTCTGGTTTTGTGAGGAAGCTTGAGAATAAGGCAGGTGATTTAGGCTTTATGTTGAATGTGATGTTGCACCAGCAAAGGTGGCCAAAAAACCCTGGGGAAGGAAAATACTGGTCATACAGCTCTTACCATTGAATGAAGGAAAAGAACAGAAGACTATGCCATTATCCATTATCTATGAGACTCCCTAAAATTAAACTCTTACTTCACTAGGTAGTCATTTCAAGCAGCAAGTTAGTTCATAAAGTAATCTGATAAATAAACATCTTGGAAAACATTTATGCCAATAGCCAACATGTATTAAGCTATGGTACCGGGAAAGAAAATTCTAGAAATGGCTATTTATCTGTTGATTTTCTAGCTAAAAGGAAGAAAAGGAGGAAGAAGGATTACAACTTTGTCTCAGCCGAGACCTTCCTTGGCAGGACTGTCAGGCCCACAGGCCTGTCCTTAGTTTGGCTAGTTTGTGGCTTCCATTCTATCAGTTCATCCAGGAGGGCTCTGACTGGTGAATGGACTTGTACCGCTGAAGCTCAAGAGAGAGATGAACAAAATCAGCCTATTTTTTAAAATTAGATTAAGCTTAAAGATAATAATGCCAAGGAGATTGATAATCACATGAGCCGACGGTATCATTTTTCTACCCAATCACAAAAATGGACACAAGAACATACCCTTTCAGAAGGAAAACATAAAAATGGACAAAATTGTATGAAAACATGCTGAATCTCAATTATCATCTGGGAAATACAAACAAAACCCACAATGCAGTAAGACTATGTGTGTACCCGAAAGGCCAAATTTTTGAAAACGACAAAAAAAGGAAACACCAAGTAGTTGGTAATGTGGCAATGATGGATCATTGAACTCAAACACTGCTCCTGGAAATAAAATTGTTATGACAACTTTGGAAAACTTTTACAGTATCGACTAAAGCTGGACATACATGGACTCAAATCTCAGCAACTTCACTTTGATGCAACAGATATGAACCAAAAGGCATGTACATGAATCTTCAGAGCAGCATTATTCATAACTGCCAAAATTTGAAAACAATTCAAATATTTCTCAAAAGTAGGAGGGATAACTATATAGTGGTATGACTGTGGTAGAACAGTAGAAAGGAATGAAAAAGAACAAACCATTACAACATACAGCACAAGAGATGACCCTCACAGAACCAAAAGAGTCTGTACCATATGTTAGCATTCACAGAAAGTTGAAAAACAGGGAAAACTATGGTATTAGAAGTCTAAATAGTGGTTATCCTTGGTTAGGAAATAACAGAAAGGACTTAAAAGGAGAGGAGCTTAGGTACTAGTAATGTTCTTTTTCTTTAATTGAATGTGATGTTCATTCATAAAAATTAGCCAAGCCGTACACTTGTGATTTATGCATAATTCTATTTGCTACACATTACTGTTTCTCAACTACGCTTGATTTTGCCTCCCAGAGGACATTCGGCTATTTCTGGAGACAGTTTTGGATGTTACAGCTAGAGGGTATACTGGCATCTAGACCATCCTATAATACATAGCACAAACACACAACCTCCTATGACAGAGGATTATCTATACATCAATAAAAGTAAGTGTGCAAAATAAAATAGTAGCAATAGAATAATAATAGTTTGGAGAGCTTACACAACATTAATGTAAGATGTCGCTGATAAAAGCCGAGGTGCAGTTATACTGTGTTCACTCACGCTACACAAGTCAGCAGTCCATGACAATATGTGGTAAGCCTATAACTACCACATGAAAAGTTCTATGTGGAAAAGCATCATAGTTAGTGAAGGAACAAAGGCTTAAACCCAGGAAAAATAAATGCATTTTCATTGTATCCCAATAAGTGCCCGTAAATTAGCATCTGAGAGGGAAGCTACTGGATATTTTATTCTCTTTCAAAACTCCAATGTGTTGCACAGTTACTACCTAGAGTAAGCACTATTTGTTGAATTTATGAATGAACAGTTCTCCCCGAGGCCCTACCAACCATACACATCATTCTGTCATGCAATAGCGTTGCACATCTATGTCTTTCCAACTTCCCAAGCTCCAAATTTACCCTGCAAATGCCCTATATCCTATCAGATAGCCATCTAAATTTTCTGATACATAAATACCAAGGTTTTAATTGTGGCAGTAGATTTATATGCTACCAAGTTTCATAATTTAATTTTGAAAGGGTCAATTGAAAAAACAGTTTTCTAACCCAAAGACATAACGCTGGAAATCTGATACACTTGTGGCAGGCGTACAAGGGAGAAATATTAAAAAAGCAGGGAGATTTTTCCGTAACACCCAAATCAAATACTGAAAACAGTTGCCTTTGATGAGAAGTCACATTACTATGGTGCTTACTATAGCAGGAAAGAATTTCAATGAGAGTATTTAAGAACATATATCACACATTGCTGGGATCTTCAAACATACAAAGACATTGATCTACATTTAGGTTAAAGTATGTGGAAGCAGGGGTACTCACACTGAAATGTTTGGAGATTGTTTTGACATTTCATGTATGGTAGACACAATAGTACTCCTTACCTTCAAAAGATGGCTGATGTCTGTGTTATCATTTCTGGAACATGTGAGTATGTGGGGTTACAAGGAAAGGGGTAATTAAAGTTGCAGAAGGAATTAAGGTTGCTAATCAGCTCACTTTAAAATAGTGCGATTATCCTGGATTATATAAGTAAACTCAACATAATAACATGAGTCCTTAAAAGGAGAAGAGAAAAATAGAAAAGAACCAGAGAGACAGCAGCATTAGAAGTATTTAGCCCAACATTGCTAGTTTTGAAGATGGAGAAACAGAGTCATGAGTCAAGGACTATGGGAAGCCTCTAGAAGACAGAAAGGACGAGAAAGTTGATTCCCCCCTTGGAGCCTCCAAAAGGAACACAGTCTTGCTAATATCTTGCTTTTAGCCTAATGAGACCTATTTTGGATATCTGACCTTCAGAACTATTAGATAATAAATATGTTATTTTAAGCCACTCAATTTGTACTAATTTGTCACAACAGCAATAGGAACTTA
The DNA here is from genome assembly GCA_963573385.1 of Cacajao melanocephalus. Lineage (NCBI taxonomy): Eukaryota > Metazoa > Chordata > Mammalia > Primates > Pitheciidae > Cacajao > Cacajao melanocephalus. The sequence continues at coordinate 23,796 of CAUYLG010016421.1, forward strand.
TGCACTATATTGATGCATTGAAGATAGGCCATGAGTCACTCAAACAACTAGTAATGTAATTTATTTTGACTTTTGAGTATAATTAAAGGGAACATATATACATCCCAAACTACACATTGCATACACACCCTTGTAAATTTTAGTCTCTTACATTTCTGCTCATGGCATTCCCCTTCTAATTTGATCTTGTTACCAGAATTCAAGGATAAACCTGGGCCACAAGGGATTGGTTGCAGTCACCAAGAGTTAATTGAGAGATAACAGAATGCCCACACAGGTTTTATCTACATTTCCTGGGATTAAAGTCAAATTGTGCAAATGGAGAGAGAAAAGCATGTTTACTCCCTGGCAAAGGAGATAGCTTCAGAAAAAAGTTCTCCATTTGCTGACAAAGTTAGTAATTTGCAGATTTGCAAAACTAGGGCACAAAATACACACAGGTGCAAACAAATATCTGTAAACTGAAAAAGTGAAACAAGTAATTTGAGATGGCTGGGAGAGAGCCAGTTAATTAATTCCATCTCCAGGAATATTGCAAAGCCAATCTATGATCCAGGTTAAAAAGCAAAATCACACACTGGCAACAAAGAGGTGGCTTAGGAAGACAGAAATACCTGCAATCTTCATCAGCCTCATAGCCCAAATCAACTCTAAGTAAACATCTAACCCAAGTAAAAACATGATTACTATGTAAACACAGCTTCAAGCTATTGCCAAATAAACACTTTCTACATGAAGCAGTGTACCCTTCCCCAAAAGCAACTTCAGAGGAGTACTCTGTCCATCCCCTATTCCCACTAGATCATAGCCCCCAAGCCCTTCCTAAATGGAATTCTTGAGGTGCCATAGCTCTCCAAAGAAAAGAAGAAAAAAGAAAGAGAAAGAAAGAAAGAGAGAGAGAAGGAAAGAAAGAAGTGGTAAACTGAAGCAACAGTAGGATGCCAAGAACTTGGTAACAAAATTAACAAGGTTATTCCTGTGGTTTGAACGTGTCCCCCAAAAGCATGTGTTGGAAAGTTAATTCCCAATTTAACAGTACTGGAAGGTGCGGCCTAATGAGAGTTAAGAATTCATTAGGCTATGAGGGCAGAGTGAATAGATTAACACTGTTATTGCAGGAGTGGGTTCATTATAAAAGGGAAAGTTTGAGTCCCTTTTGCTTTCTTTTGCTCTCTCTCTTTCTCTCTCTCAGCCCTTCTGCCTTTTACCATGGGATAATACAGCAAGAAGGTCCTCACAAGATGCTGGCAACTTGATCTTGGACTTTCCAGCCTCCAGAATTGTAAGCAGTTCATTATAAATCAGCCAGTCCCAGGTATTCTGTTATAGCAGCAAAAAATGGACTAAGGCAATTACCTGAGAGAAAAATAAAATGGACATACTGTCTCAAAGCTGGTTTATATGTTTGCCTTCAAAATTAAGACACAGGCTGGCAAGCCTTAATTGTAAGCAGATTCAGAGTGTAAGCAGATTCAGAAAAACACACACCAATCAGAAAGGGACTGTTCATAAAAGAAAGTATTTTTAAAAAGAACACAGAAGCAAATTTGGTTGTGCTTACTCAACCCCTGTCTAGAAGAGAGGGCCCCTTGATTTGTGAAGAGTGTTAAGTCTGTGTGCCAGGTGTGCACCCCCGAGAAGAGATGGCTGCCTCAGTCCATCATGTTCTGATCTAACTAGATGGGCAATTTATCTAACTCCCCTGATTCTATGTCCACCAAATACCATTTTTATCATAATTGACTACAGGGAAGGAATGCACTAATCAGCAACCAGGAGCACTTTATCTGCTTAATATAGTTACATTTTCATCGTAAATTCACTTATTGTTATTTAGTTTAATTCGAACTACGTACCATCTTTCCATCTGATTAACACTCATCCAATAAGACCTCCAAGAGCTATGGGTTCTTTGTCTTACAGGGAAGGATTTTTGCCAACTGCTAGTTGTCTGGGAGTGGTCATAATTCTCACCAGAGCACTTGTCTTGCCCACAAAATGGTTGGGATGATTTTAGAGGCTTTGGAACTGTCTGGGATAGTGTTTACGTACCACTAGGGCTACTTTGTTTTGAGCTAGCTCCCATTTTTTCTCAGCAGAAACCCCAAGCCCTGCTCTTTCAAAAACCCCATTCTCCCATCTGCTAAGAAGCACATACTACTAAGTAAACGCCAAGGAAAGAGAGACTTACTCATGAATAGAAAACTAAAGCATGAAAAAGAATAGGCTGGAAACTAAGCAGAACAGCTTAGGGAGTGCTTGCCAAATGAAGAAATAAGGAGGCCAAAGTACCTGAGCTCTAGTTTCTATTCCAGCTCAGCCATGTGTAACCACCTTTCTAGCCTGGCAGAACTGCTAAGGTCCGTGACGATCTAATTTGATGTGTGTCCTGGCTAATAAAAATACTAGTACTCATGACACTAGTGTTTACTTTTAATTAAATTATTTTTATCATAATGCTATTTAAATATATGTGCAAACATAAATCTGGGTATAAATTTCTTATGCTCACACAACTATGAACTTACAGAACCAATATAATTCACATTACCTCTATTAATTTAATGTGACCAAGGATGCTGCTTGCTGCAATAAGATCACTCTGTTCTCTGTGACTATGGCCCTGAATGTCAGAGCAGGAATCTTTTTGGTTTGGCAGCCTATGCTACTGTGTGATTTGAGAGAACTTAATGTTCCCATCACAGCTCTTTATTTAAGTTACTATGAAACCTTTACTCATAGCTTGCAGCATGATGCCATTGGCCTTCTCTAACATATTATTTTTTTCTCTGATCTTTTCCTTTCCACCCGAGGCCAATAAAGTTGTAAACACAAAAGCAAACTCCAACACAGAAATTATGGGGCAGTACGAAGGTAGGCATTTGATGACTTAGAATGTGTTTAGATTAATGTGCTAAAAATTAAACACAAATTTAATTTTAATTACTGTGAAGAACCTACACACGCTAGTTTCAGTAACCAGTAAATCTAGTCCCTTTATTGACCATCATGTCAGGCTTTCACTCCCTCCTTCTAACATGCATGAAATATGTAAGACATAAAATCAGTGTTTCCTTTCTGCTCTCAGTTCACAAAATGGTTGAGGCAACCTTATGCCTTTTTCTTTCATTTTGAACTCCGCAACTCTGTGCTTCTATTTGAGCAAGCTTATGTAAGTCATCTGGGGATATTCATGGATCCATCTTCTCAAGGAAAGCTAAAAACTGGAAGAGAATGAGATTTGTGTCCTAGTGCCCATTCTTCGGTTTTGTAAAAGAGCAACAGCCTATTATTAATGGAGCAGAACAGCAGACAGGACTGGAAAAATTCCCCAGCTGTTTATTTTTCCCTGCTCATGCCTGCTAGAGCAGAACTTAAACCTCCCTTTGCATTCTACTCCATTTCCCCCTTCCCTTGGAATGTGAAGTCTACTTTTAGGATGGAAAGAAATAAACATTAAAATGTTACAAACTGGAAGTGTTGGTTACAAGATCTTCTGGCATATCTGCATCAGTTTTGCATCTAATCAAATAACTTGGGAGTGGAGTAGGGCACCAACAATGTTCCAAAAGACTAAAGAGCCCTATTTCCTCAATGCCCACTGATTGAAAGCGCCACCTTTCTCATATATAAATTTCCATATAAATGCAGATCAGATGCTGAGCTCCATGCTGCCACACTAATCTATCAGTCTATTCCCAGGAGCACTTAACCATTTTAAATACTAGGAATAGACATGAACTTCTAGATATTATCTCTTTGCTTTCCAATTTTTCTTTCATAATCTTTTTTTCCCCTTTGCTGTCTACATTTTTGGAAATGTTATCATCTTCATCTTTGAGATTTATAATTCGGTCCTTAGGTCTTATGTTTAAAAAATTAGCAATCATGATTTTTATTTATAAGAGCTGTTCTTTATTCTTCCTCCTTCATTGCAGCCTGTTTTTGTTTTGAGGTGGCAATCTTCTGTTAAATGTCTCTAACTATAACATTAGATGTTCTTAAAGTTCTCTGTGTCCTGGGTCACTGGTTCTGATTTTTCCCTCTACCTCTAAGTTCTTTATATTTTTATTGTTGCTTTACCTCAAATATCTGTATATTCTTAATATTTTCATTAATCTGATCTCCATTTTCTTTCAATTCTCCATAAATTCTTTTAAGTTTCTATTCCTTATATCACCCTTTCTCAATTTGCAGCATTGTTATGAATGTATTGATTTCAAAGTATCTTTTCTCTGATTATATTGAGGATTTAGGAAGAAGAGTCAGTTTACCCTCCTGTAACAATTTATTAATTTTTAAAGACAAAATTTTGGGCTTTTCTTTAAATTTTGGCCAAACGTGTGGGGATTTCGTATGTCATACAAGGGTATACTTTCAACCAAATGCCCACTGATTTGAAATGGTCATCTTCATCACATACTAAACTTCTCCACAAACGTAAGTTTATTTCTGAACTTCACGCTGCCTCACTAAGCTATCAGTCTATTTCTATATCTGTAACATGTTTTCTAAATTAATTATTGGTTTCTTACTCCCATTTGCCCAGCAGGTATCCACTTGCCAGTTGGAAGGGATTGTGAAAAAAAAGAAAATGATAATGCAGACCAGTAACATATCTTGAAAAATGTTTTCCTCTTTGCAAACATCAATGAACAGAAAAGCAAGTGGTTATGTAAGATTTACAACATTTCCTGAACCTTTGTGCTAACCTGCATCTTGTCACAAAATATATATAACAAGTAGTACCTTTAATTTATCCTCACAAATAGTAATTAATATCTCCATTACTATCTCCATTCTACAGAAAAAGAAATCAAAGCCTGGAGAACCCTGAGTAATTATCTTACTCAAAATTACCCAACTAGCAAGTGGCAGGACTTCAACTCTGATCTCACTCCGGAACTCAGATTCTCACCATTATATAACACGTGCTTTTTTTTCAAGCAATGGAGCTTCTTTTTTCACGTATTAGAATTCCTTTTATTAACTAGCTTGACCTTCTGCTCTAAACGAATTAGAAAACAAGTCCATTGCTGATTGCCACACTTGTGGAAGGCAGACCTGTATCCTGACCATGTGTGCAGAGCAAGGTAATTCAAACACTATGACACCTTCCATGAGGTTAGGCTCAGCTTTCTCTGCTTGTTGGTCTTTGCCTCTCATACCAAAAGGTCTTCAGGCCCACAGGCTACTCTTTACTACATCTACAAGATATGCCACAAGCTTAAATAGATTTTTTATATGTAGGTAAGTGACATATGCAATTATACAAAAAAGCATACAGAAATGAAAATACTTACATTAATGAGGCAATCTTATGGGAAAGCATTTATTTAAAAATCTATGCTGGAATCACTGTCTTTACAGATTTAAAAAGTAATAAAATAATTTTATTTATTTAATGTATTAAATGTGGCATCCTGGATTAAAGAATAATCAAAGATTCACTTCTAAAATGTATATTGATTTATTTTAAGAATTTCATTTCCCCTTTTATCCACCCTCAGTGTCCTAAGAATGTGTGAAATGGCCAAAAGGAAGGAATTGAGGAACAAAGGGCCTGGGTAGTGACTACTAAAGAAACAGCTGGGGTTAGATAACATAAAAGCAAACTGAAGGAAGGAATCAGAGAAGAGGGTGAAAAGAAAACAGTTCTTTTCTGCTTTCAACCACTCTAAGAGGTAAGGGTCATAAAACGAGGAGAAGTCGCTTGAAGTAAATAATATAAAGACCTGGGAAGGATAGGACAGGAGGAGGGAAAGATGAACTAGGGAGATAAAGAATAAAGGGAAATGAAAGGATTTAAAAAGCAAACAGGAAATTCATCTAAAGAGGACAGAGAGGGAAGGATAACAGCTGAGGTTTAAGTAATATGTTGGCCAGACAGAAACATTATGCTACATGCAGATGTGAAACAGGTCCCATTTCTAAAAGCCCAATAAAAAAGGTCGCACCTCCTCCAAAAAAATGAAAGTTAAACTTGTTCAGTTACTGGGCTCCTATATCTTTTCCTTTCCTCATTTCCCAATGCCTGTACAAGTTTCAAATCCAACAATATTTATGGTGATTTAATTTGGTTACAAAGACTCATAGAGTAGGAAATTTTAACTTGACCGCCAAAGCCTAGATCCCAGAAGGCCAGCGTCTCAGACTGTCCAGTCACCCGTTGACCACAGTCAAAGCAAAACTAATTATCCGAAACTTCAAAATAAGATAACAAGAGCACTGCAAGATCTCTCATCATCTATTAGAGAATTTTCTAACAACGCTGCTGCAAGTTATCTGATTCTCTAGGGATGTCATTTAGTTCGACTTAGTATTTGTTATTAATTAGGGCTCATATTCTGTGTATAGTTAAGTGTGAACTTATGGAAGATTGATCAGTTGTGAGATATTTTTGTCCAGTGGGGATAAAAATAATAATTGCCCAGTGAAAAAGATAACTTCGGAGGCCAACATTTTATTGGCCCCCCTAGGACTTGTACAGTTTTGTACGTAACTTACCAACCTTATTTGAGCATTTATTCTTTCATGAACTACATGTACTTCTTTCTTGCAGAGTCTCCTTTACCAATCCTGTTGCTTTTCTCTTTGATGCTTAAATCTTTGACAGATGCTCAATATATATTTAAATATGTTTTTAAGTGTTTAAAATGAATACTTTAACAATATTATCCACACTGATAACACATATTTAGCAGTACCTTACTATATGCTAGACATTGCATTAAGTACTTTGTGAGCAGCATCCCATTTAATCCTCACAATGACCTATGAGTTGGGGTAACCTGAGGCCTAAAGAAAATAAGTAATTTTTCAAGATCGTCCTTGAGCAGAGGAAGAATTAGAACTCTGGGATAATTTAATGGGAATTCTATATTCTTGTTATTGCATTGTATTTTTCTGCTAAAGTACCACAGCAATGCCTACAACGGGCAGGAATTTAGCAATGCCAGGAGGTTCTGGAAAGTCGCTGAAGGTGGAAGTTGGGTGCTCATGATGGGAGGTAGTTGGTAGAATGGGTAAAGCTTTTAGAGAACTAACATGCTGATTTTGTATGATGGGGTTATCATCTCCGTTTAACAGATGAGGAGGCTGAAATTCCGAAAGAACTGTTTCCGAGTCACCCCACCAATAAGAAACTGAACAAGAAAGTGGAACCTCACCACCAGCTCCCCAGCCCAGTGTATTTTCTGAGGCTCTCTCTGCTTCTGAACAGATGGTCAGCAAGTTCAGCCTCATTTGTTCCACTTCTTAGTTCCTAACTATGGCTACAGCTGCCATTATTTCCTCTTTGTCCTGGATCTATTTGGCTTTGAGATTTTTATCTTCCTGCTTTTGTCTTTGACATAATGATCAGGCAACATTTAATTTGGTCTCTGGTTCTCATTTATTTTTCTGGCACCAGTCCCAGAGATCAACTCAAAGGAACAACACACAGTCATAAGATATCAACGGCCTGATTTCTAGCAGGGCTATTTGACACTAGAGTTCAACATTCCCTTCCTGACCACGACCCGCGCACCCCAACAGTACAACATATGGACACAACCTTTGTAGATATGCTACCCACTTGCCTGCAATATGAATTTTACACCATAGAAGGAGGTACAGTAAATGGTAATTATTAAACAGATGGACTACTCTGAACAGTAAACACATGGCAAGGATTCTAGCTGAAAGCAACACCTGCCTTATCTTCTTTACACAAGAAGTCTTAGATTTTTTTTAGAAATACGGAAAAGGATAGAATTCATCTCAATATCTATCTGCATTTTGTTTGCCAGTTTTAGCTCCATGAATACAACCTGGGAGTACTCAATATATGACTAAGAGTATCAAGCCAGGCGCAGTGGTTCACTCCTGTAATCCTAGCACTTTGGCAGGCTGAGGCAGGCAGATCACCTGAGGTCAGGAGTTCGAGACCAGCCTGGCCAACATGGAAAAACCCCATCTCTACTAAAAATTAGCTGGGCGTGGTGGCGGGTGCCCGTAATCCCAGCTACTTGGGAGGCTGAGGCAGGGAGCATCATTTGAACCCAGGAGGCAGAGGTTGCAGTGACTGAGATGGCAGCACTGTACTCCAGACTGGGCAACAGGGCGAGAATCTGTCTCAAAAAAAAAAGAATATTAATTGATAGTAATTAATCCAGAACCAACAAACCTATGAATTCATTCCCTGAAATACCGAGGCATGTTATTTTCAGTAGCACTGCACTGGTTTTTGCTAGGACCCTGGCCAAGTTACTTTTCCTCTTTGGGATTCAATGCCTTTACCTAAAGGAGGATGTTAAGTTCACAAATCTCCTCCAGTTCTGACTTCTTCATTTTGGACTACATCTATGTTATCTACATTCCTGCTAATGACCTAGAGAAGAAAATGCTTTCTGCTATGTCATCCCTATACTATAGTTAGTACTAACAGTTCACTTAGGATTCTCCTTAGGAGGAAAGAGAACAGAAATAAAGAAGAAGAAAGGAGAATGAGAAGGAAAGTGGAGTGATAAATGGATGGGAAAGAAAAGCCAACATTTATGGATTTCTACCATATTTTAAGCTTTGTGCTAGGAACTTGCACTTAGGTAGCCTCATTTAATTTTCATAACAGTTTCAAAAAGAGGCTTTTATTGTCTCAATATATATATTTTTAAATTTGAGACTCTGAGAATGCAAAAAAAAAATTGCTTCATGTTACTTAGCTAGTAATTGGTGACAATTTAAACCTATTGTCCAATGTCAAAGCCCATCAGGGTTTACTTTCCATCTCACCTTTAGAATCTTCACATATCATTAGGGTATTTTGAAATAAGTGCTGAGAAATGCTGCCTCCGTGGTTCATTAACTTGACAAATCTAAAAGGAATTTAAATCGGTATGATGTATTTTAGTTGGTCACCTACCGTAAGCCAGATGCTGTTCTAGGCACAAAATATACATCCTTGCAGAAAAAAAAAAAACAGTCAGTGTCCCTCCCCTCATAGAGCTTATGGTCTAGTGGAAGAAACAAACTCTAAGTAAGAAATTAAAACTTACGTATGAAGAAAAGAGTTTTGACAACACAGAGGAAGGAGTTCAAAACAAGTTCTGGGAATCAAGAGAAGGTTTACTGAGGAAATAAATAAGAGTTAAACTAGTAACTGAAGGATGAAGAGTTAACTAAATAGATAGGAAGGTGTCATTTCATGCATGAGCACAGCATGTGTAAAGGCTTGGAAGTAAGAGTGCAGTATGTTAAAGTTACTCCCACATCAAACTGCTATGAAGAATAACTGGTAGATAAAGCAAGGAATTTGTTCACTGGAGAACTTGAATTTGTGTGCATATGTGCATGTGTGCATGTATGTCAACTCACACATGCATACTGAATTGTTTTTAAACTAGCGATAGAGCAAAGGGAATTCTTTTTTTTGTTTGTTTGTTTTAATTATACTTTAGGTTCTGGGGTACATGTGCAGGTCATGCAGCATTGTTGCATAGGTTCCTGTGGTGCCGCTGCCTTTTTTCATAGACGCCCTGCCCCACACGGAGTCTAGTCACAGTCTGTCAGCAGAGGGGTTGCTGAGCTGCCGCAGGCTCTGCCCAGCTGCTGTGTGAACTGCCTCGGCAGTGGCGGACACCCTTCCCTCCACTGAGCTGGACCGTCCTGGGTCCAGCTGCAATTGCTGCAAAACGGGTTTCAGATTGCTTGTTTTGCGGGGGTGGTACCCGCCGAGCCAGATCGCCTGGCTCCCTGTCTCAGCCCTCTCCCTTTCAATTGCATGGGCGGCTCTGTCACCCAGGCAGTTCCAGGCGCCAGTTGAAACGGCCGCCCAGATTTGTGTGACTTTCTATGCGCCAACCCGGCACCAGCTGAAACCGCCATGCTGAAACTCATGGCGCTTTTCGGCCGGGAATCTCCTGGTCTGTGGGCAGTGAAAATTTGTTTAGAAATGCAGTGGGCACTCACCCTCTGCGTTGTTGTTGCTGGGAACTGCACTCCGAAGCTGTTCCTATTCGGCCACCTTGGATCCTCGCTCAGGTAATTCTTCTTCAAAGTAACGTTTATTTAGTATTCCATCACTTAAGCCAATCAGTTAAACCTACGTGTTCTCTGTGAATCATCATCATCATCAACAGAATGTACTCATAGGTTAAACACACAATTCTCTGAGATAAACAGACACATTTCCTAACTCCAGAAATTTACAAATCAATGGTTACTTCTTAGGGGTAATGTAGATGAGATATCTGCCTAATGAGATAAATTATGAGGAGCTTCCCAAAGCCAAGAGTCCATGTTTCTACAATGAAGCACCAGTGACGTAGGCAGAATCTGGAGAACATTCACATACTTAATAAAACAATCAGATTAATGTATTTAAAAACTGTTCAATAAAAGGTAAATGCTCTCTCAGCGTGATAACCCATCAGAGGTGGGTATAAAAAAACAAAGAAAGGAGTGTGGAAGGTTTGGGTGAAATGGATGGGCATGGGTGAAGTCAAAATCTTGGAAATTTTGGGAAAAATCTGTGTGTTAAGATGAAAGAAAGATTTCCATTTCCAGTAAACATGGAATAACAGAGAATAATCTTGACTTTCTCTCTCAATAGATAGGTAGAGATAGATACAGATATATGATGTACATATATAGTATGGTGTGTGTGCATATGTGTGTATATATATATGTGTGTGTATATATATGTGTGTAATTTTTTAAGAAGGCATTCAAGCATTTGACATCAGACAACAAAACACAGCGATCTCGAAGACACAGGAAACAAGTGAAGTAAAATCTACAATTTCCTAAGCTTACTTTCTGGAGAATCATTCCAGGTTGTGGAGCTAAGAGGGGAAAACCAGGTAGAGACCAGTGTCCTCCTTAAGTTAAAGAGATAAAGCTAAGGGTCTGAGGAAGACGAGACAGTCACAGCTCTCGAAACAGAGCAAGTTGAGGAGAAAAATTTACACAGAGCAAGAACTCAGGAAAACTTCAGAGCATTCGTTTCCACTATTCAGCAGGGTACTTATCAGGACATCCATGTGAGGGAAGCTACTTAATGTTGGAGAAAGAACCATTCAAAAGGATTAAATGGAACAGTGCCCAGGAACTGTGTTCTCACCAGCCAGGCTGGAAAAATTCATAATTTATGGACCACTTGGGAAAGTACTCAGGAAGGTCTTTCCTCAGTAGTAGGAAATAATTAGCTTTCAACTGAGCCCTGGTTCAGATCCACCTAACAAATCATAAAAGCAAAGCCTAAAAAGATTAAATTCTTAACAAGTAGCTTGTAACTCCAAATGGCCTAAAGTGTAGATAGAGTCTTCAAAAGAGGAGAGTAAAGGCAGAAAAACTAGTTTCAGAAATAATGATCAGGAATTTTCCAGATTTCATGAAAGCTGTACACCCGAGAAACTCAACAAACCCCTAGCACAAGAACTATGAAGAAAAACACACCCTAGCATATCACAATCAAATTGCTTAAAACTAGTAATAAACAAAAAATCTTAAAAGGAGCAAAAAAAAAAATACTGTTGTGAGTCTTGCTGAACTTCCATATATTGTACTGCGGGTTCACCAGAATTTGTGCTCATGGGGTACTGAAAATTCTGTATGCAAATGAGGTGGCAAGAAATGACAGACACACATATGGCATGTATCTCATTTGCTCATGTGCATGGTTCATTGTGCCATCAAACTTTCCCTTATATAACTCAAATTCAAAGATAAATTATTAAACATTCCAAGATGGCAACAGCAGACTTTCTATTGTGGTTTAAGTTACTACCATTTCCTTTCAGAAAACTGCAATGGCCCCCCTAACTGGTTTCTCTGCTACCACCCTTCACAGCCCCCAACTTTATTTTAGTCCTCATAGAGCTGCTGGATTGATTAAAAGAATAATAATAAACAGATTATGTCATTCTTTTGCTCAAAATCCTCCAATGTTTTCTTCTTTCCTATGTATCATGCTGGCCCTCTTCTAGATCTTGACAAAGCCGATTTCTGTATCAGAGCCTTGAAACATGCTGCTTTCCCTGCCATGAGTTTCATGTGACAGCCTGTTTCTCACCATTTGGAAATCAACACAAAACTGTATCTTCAGAATTAAATAAACTATGAAACGAAGGAATACTACACAGAAATTTAAAATGGAAGTATAGATACAGATATTTACATGAAAGAATATTCACAACATAAGTGTAGTTTGCAAAACATTATATATAATGGTATCCTATTTCTGTTCTAAAACAAAAATCAACCACAAGTACATACAGAAAACAATCTGCATGAAAAGAATATGGAAAAAATAACAGTAGCTATTTCTAGAGATGGTGTTTCAGATGACTTTCTCTTTTTTTTACATTTTATGATCTTTTTGCAGTGAATATGCATATTTTATGTGATTTTTCAAAGTATAAATGAATAAAAACTTAATACTATGAGATGTAACCCTGTGAAGAACCTTGCTTGAACTACCTTAGCTAAATTAATTAATCCCTTTCTCATCACTTTTCTTTCCAAAGGGACTAGTTACATATGGGTTGCAATAATAGTTGTTCATATTAACGAGTATTTACTTAGTGTCTGACAACTTGTTAGATCCTTTAGACTCATTGTTTAACCTTCACAACTAACCTTACCTATGAGTTATATATCATTATCATCACTGTTATGATTAGTATTATAATTCTCCTTTTACAAAGGTGGTATTCAAGGCTCAAATTATTTAGATAACTGGCCAAAAGTCGCACAAGAAGTAAATTGCAGAAATGGAATTCAAACCTCTATCAGTCTGCCTCAAAAGTCTATGCTATATTGTCTCTCCTCACTCCAAAAGAGTGTTCTTGATTTTGGTTAGCAGGTATTTTCTCAATAAATTGATACCAAATGGAGGAATTAGGAAATCCTCACCTTTTTATTGTCATAGTCAAAAGAACATAGTCAAGCAAGAAAGGCAATTTCAAAATTATTTAAAACTGTGATTAGAATTTCTTGAATATCATGAATAAATTGTATAGTCTGAAGCTATATTTCTTTAACATGTTTTTGTCCTCACATCCACTATTCTTACTCCCTCCAGATAGCACTCCTTTAAGACTTAGATCAAGTGCCTTTATTTCTTCCTTTCCCCCTATTTCTCTTAATTTTCCAGAAAAAAAGTTCAAAAGAAATCACCTGGAAACTTGGAGTGTTGAAAAGAAAAAGTGACCAAAAAGACAAAATTATAAGCCATTTGAGTAGTCAGAAGGAGGTAAAAGGCAAGGAATACTCATTCTATGAAGTTTTATTTCCATCACACAAGGCTTTAACCACTATTATGTGAGGGTTTATGACTTTTTTCTTTAACAGCGTATAAGTGCATCATTTGACTCAGAAGTGCATCATTTGACTCAGAAGTGCTGGGTACTATGGTATAATCTTTGAAAACTGTGTTTGGACCATAAAGCAGAGATTAATAAAAGCCAGAGCGAAGAGAACTGACTTCACAGAGGCAGTGGGATTCGAGTTAAATCTTGTCAGTTAGATGCCATTTAGGGTGAACACAGAGAGTGAGGTGAGGACTTCTAGAAGAAGAACAAAGGCACCAACATGAGAAAAAGCAGACTCCAGAAGTTGGCATGGACAGGTGCTAGGATACCCACACAGTGGAATTTTCTACAAACAGAAGAGGCAAGTACTGGTTTTATTCTTGGCTCTCTTATCACAGAGCTGATAAGCCTCCTGTGTATTATCTTGGAAAGAAGGATAAAGGTATCTTTCATCTTCAGATTTTTTTCCTAAATTTGTTTTAGTTTAGAAAACTAAAACTGACTACAAGCCCATTGCTTTTCACTAAAAAATAATTGAGTGCTTACCCAGATTTCTAGTCATAGCTTAGCAGCCAAATGGACAGTAGATTAGGGAAAATATTTTAAGATAACTAGAAAACCTGCCTTGGGGTCTAATGAGTTTCCTTAAAATGAGTAAGCAGGTCACATGGCTTTAACAGTAATTTTTGACATGGCTTTTTCCCCTTTTGCTCATTTTTCATGGAAATTTCAAAATCAACACCAATACAATGAATAAACCACTCTTTGGGCTTGTTAGAGCTGCAGTCAACAGAAATACTGTCTGCTTGACATCTCCTTTAGAATAGCCTGCTTTCAAAATATTTTTTAATCTTGCTTAATGCTCACAGGTTATCTCTAACGATATAAAGTCTTCCTTGGCTGACATATTTATAATTCATCTTTCAACAAATCCGAAACTATTTTCACAAACCATAACCTTATTTCTTCTAAGTGGCCTCGATGTCCTTTACTTTCCTTCCTTTGCCTTCACCTTTCACTTACTAGTCAGTAAATCTCCTGACTAATTTCATATTTGAGGGTTCAATATTTTTGTTATTCCTTAAAGTCTTTGTTCTTTTATTTTTTAGGACTCTATTACACGTCTCGGATGACATAGCTTACTTGCCTGTTTTCTCATAATTTTCCTGATTTCTTTCTTCAAAAAAATTAGCCCAATTTTTCACTTTGTTCATCAATAGGTGCTTTCTTCTCTTATCTTGCAGGAAGACCTGTTTTTTTTTCTTTTTTCTAGCAATAGGTCAGAAATTGGAGCTTCTAGAAGAAATAGCAAAGGAGGATCATCTTAGTGTGTCAGAGAGGAGAACTATCACAAGCACTCCTGATTACCAAAGCTGCAAGGAAAAGACTCAGGAGTATAGACTTTTTAGGGTGAGCTGACATCAACACCATGAGCAGCACCTATCAAATCTTACCACGTGCCTGAGTCAGGATTTATAGGACTACTTTAATCCAGAAGGAGAAACTTCATGAAAGTAAACGATAGTTCACTCAGTATCGACAAAATGTAATTCAATTAATTAGGACTGAATGAAATTAATCAGTAAAATCTATGTGTGGTGATTTGTTTTAAAATATTATTAGTAGTGTTTTTAATGATTTTTTTTCTGATAAGCAGACAAGATTTCCTTTTTCTTTCTTTTTGATCTATTTCTCATGCTCAGTTTAGCAGGCTATATTAGTGCAGACTGAAAGGAAACACTCTGAATGTTTGCTTATTCCCACTGGCCCCTAAAATTGGTAAAAATATCCTACTAGAATTTGTAATAAATATTTTAAACTAACGAATGATCAGAGAAACTTAAAGATGATAATGATTCTGGTTCCTAGAATTCAGAAGAGTGATTTCATGTCAGGTTAAGCTTAGAAAAATCATAACTGACCTTTGGCAAAAAAGAAAGAGGGAAGATCCTACTTAAATCAGATTTTACAATTTCCAAGTTTTAATTCATCTATAAAGAAACAAACTACACTGACAGATGTTATCTCTCAAATAATCTATATGATCTTACAGAAAATATATAAAATGCTAATTATCTTGTCTACATAAGTATTTAAAAAGTGAATAGACATTATTACAACAACCTGAATTGAGCCTCCTTATCTTTATTGGCAATGTAATTATTTATACAGGATTTTTAGGAATCAGTCCTTTTGCCAGTATATAAACGGACAGATAAATTGGAAAACAAAGTCATGCTTATAATGCCATGGTGGAGAATGAATCCCATTTAATCATGTATGAAGGGCCTACCACTAAGGAGCAAAGGTTGTGCTTTCTATGTGGAATCAATACCTACAAAGCCCTCTGAGGAGGTCTATGGCTTTCAGCAGACAGTAAAGAAGGTCACTTCCTGGCAGGCCAGGAATCTCACTGAACTTGGGGATGTTGCAGAGGCAAAGTTTATTACAGTTACAGGTACTGTTAGCCTCAGGAAAGATAAGCTAATCATAGCAGAAACGAAACTGAAATAATAAAGACTTGAAAACACAACCCTAGATCCTTAGTTTCTTTACAGAACCTCCAGACAGAAATTAATTAGGTGAGTTTCTCTCTAGTTTTGCTGAAAATAAAATAAAAGTGTTTATGATCCAACAGTTCTTGCTATCCACATGTAAATAAATCAGGCCAAATAGAACAGAACCTATACAATGTACTACATACAGTAACTACCACTGAATTTGGTATAATAATATAAATTACTGTACCATTAGTATTGGAGTGATGGCTCTATATGTAGGCAACATATTAAGCCTATGTCTAACTTCATTTATCTATAAAAACTGTAGAAAGCAATTAACAAGTTAGATGAATGCTCTTAGTACAAAATATATGAAATCATCTTTTTATGTGTGTGTAAGTACATGTGCATACATTATCAAGAATAATATTCAGCTTTTTGTGATGGTACAAGCAATGTTCAGGATAGTTTATCTAGAACTTAAAAATAAGGCAAAAAAAAAAAGACGACATAATCTTTTAATGTCCTACCAGTATCATTTTTCTGGTGCATCTGAGAGCTATCTGAGTCTCTCAAGAAATGTAATTTTCACTAACAATTTTTTTACCTAACTTAGTAATCTTATTTCAGCATTCTTACTTCCACTGACTATATAAATCCTAATTTCTCATATTCTCACTGAAGTAGTTTTGCCATACTAAAGGCCCTTTAATCACTTAAATAAAATTTTGACACATGTCAAATATCTCCTTTTCTAAAATTGTGGTAAGAACACAACATAAGTGCTACCCTGTTAACAATTTTTAAGCATACATTAGTGTTACTAACTATAGGCAAAATATTGTTTAGTAGATCTCTAGAATGCATTCATCTTGCATAGCTGAAATTTTACACCTGTCAAACAGCAACTTTCCACTTCCTCCTACCACTGGTTACGAAAACCACCATTCTACTTTCTACTTCTATGAGTTTGAGAGTTTGACTATTTAGATATCTCAAATAAGTGGAATCATACAATATTTGTCCCTTTGTGACTAGTTTATTTTACTTAGCATGATATCCTCAAGGTTTATCCAAATTCTTACATATGACAAGATTTCCTTTTTTATAAGGCTTAAAGTATTTCATTCTATGTATATTACATGTATATATATATATATATACACACACACATATATATACACCACATGTTTTGTAAATATCCATCATTAATAGATGGATATTTATGTTGTTTCTACCTTTTGGCTATTGTGAATAATACTGTAATGAACATGAGAGAGCAAATACCTCTTCAAGATCCTGATTTCTAGTCTTTTCGATAAATACCCAAAAGAGGGATTGCTGGATCATATGGCAGTTCTATTTTTCATTTTTCAAGGAACCTCCATATTGTTTTTATAAATGTTACACCAATTTACATTTTCACCAACAGTGTACAAGGGTTCCAATATCTCCACATTCTTGCCAACAACTATCTTTTTTAAAAATCATACCCAAATGCTAATCAAAACCACATTGAGATACCATCTCACACCAGTTAGAATGGCGATCATTAAAAAATCTGGAGACAACAGATGCTGGAGAGGACGTGGAGAAATAGGAACACTTTTACACTGTTGGTGGGAGTGTAAATTAGTTCAACCATTGTGGAAGACAGTGTGGCAATTCCTCAAGGACCTAGAAATAGAAATACCATTTGACCCAGCAATCCCACCACTGGGTATAGACCCAAAGGATTATAAATCATTCTATTATAAAGACACATGCACATGTTATGTTCATTGCGGCACTGTTTACAATAGCAAAGACCTGGAACCAACCCAAATGTCCATCATTGATAGACTGGATAAAGAAAATGTGGCACATATACACAATGGAATACTACGCAGCCATAAAAAATGATGAGTTCATGTCCTTCATAGGAACATGGATGAATCTGGAAACCATCATTCTCAGCAAACTGACACAAGAACAGAAAACCAAACACCATATGTTATCACTCATAGGCAGGTGTTGAACAATGAGAACACATGGACACAGGGAGGGGAGCATCACACGCTGCAGTCAGTAGGGGGAGGTTAGGGGAGGGACAGCGGGGGTGGGGATGGTGGAGAGGGATAATGAGGGGAGAAATACCAGATACAGATGATGGGGGAATGAGGGCAGCAAACCACATTGCCATCTATGCACCTATGCAACAATCCTGCATGATCTACACATGTACCCCAGAACCTAAAGTACAATTAAAAAAAAAAAAAAAGATTTCCAACATAGTAATGTTTGCCACTATTATTAGTGGTAATTGATTTAAATGGTAAATTTAATGTATCTATTGTAAAGGAGATTAAATTATATATTCTACATTTCATAGTATAATGTATTTTTAACCATAAATGTTTTAACACTGAAAAATATTCACATGATAAAAATGTCTATAATTTGTAGCTCTGTTAATAGAAATATCTAATTTATAACAAATTTTGGTAACAAGCAAATTTTAAGCTGAGCCACCAAAAAAAAAAAGTCATCACCATAATGTCAAAGGAACTAGTAACATATGTATCTTAGTAGCAACAACAATTTGTTTTTACTTAATAGACTGACCTATTAAGCTCTTTAATGACCTATCTAATTCTAAGATGGACTGCTTATTTGTTAGCATCAAGATTGAAGTTGAGGTTCCCTTTTCATGGTCAAGGAAAGCATTCAAGACAGTCCACCTCAGCTAAAAAAAATTTGTTCCTTGGTACTACTTTTTTTTTTTTTTTTGAGATGGAGTCTCGCTCTGTCACCCAGGCTGGAGTACAGTGGTGTAATCACGGCTCACTGCAACCCCTGCCTAGTTCAAGCAATTCTCCTGCCTCAGCCTCCCAAGTAGCTGGGACTACAGGTGTGGGCCACCACACCCAGCTCTCTCTCTCTCTATATATATATATACACACTATATAATATAAATATATATTATATATTATATATAATAAATATATAAAAGACATATATTATATATATATATATATATATATTTTTTTTTTTTTTTTTTTCATAGAGACAGAGTTTCATAATGTTGGCCTGGCTGTTCTCAAACTCCTGGCCTCAGGTGATACACCCACCTCCGCCTCCCAAAGTGTTGGAATTACAGTTTGATATTCTGACCCCTTGGTATTACTTTTGATATAAATGTTAAATTGAGTATACTGAAGTATAAATCCAGTCAGTTGTGACAAATAATCCATAATTAGTAGAAGTAAGCAAAAATTCAAGGATCATATTAAATCAAACCTGGGTCACGCTGTTATCTGCTAAACTGTAAAGGCTAGAATGAACTCAAGGAGTATAAACAATTTTCTCCAAAATAAATCTATTTTTTAAAAGAAAGGTAAAGGCCCGGTGTGGTGGCTCACGCTTGTAATTCCAGCACTTTGGGAGGCCAAGGCAGGCAGATCACAAGGTCAGGAGTTCAAGATCAGCCTCACCAATATGGTGAAACCCAGTCTCTACTAAAAAGACAAAAATTAGCTGGGCACAGTGGCAGGTGTGTATAGTCCCAGCTACTCACGAGGCTGAGGCAGGAGAATCGCTTGAACCTGGGAGGCAGAGGTTGCAGTGAGCTGGGACCATGCCACTGCACCCCACCCTGGGCAACAGAGTGAGACTCCATCTCAAAAAGAAAAAAAAAAAAAAGGTAAAGAATTTGAATTAATTATCTCTTCAAACAATGTATCCATTGTTAGGTACCATATTGTTAGAAAAAAATATTATAGGAGATGAAGGTAAAGGAAAGGATTAAAAAAAATTTTCTCCTGTCCCTTCTATTGGAGGCAGGTTCTAAGACTTGATAGCTGTATCCAATCCAAGAGCCTCTGTTTATAACTGTACATTCCTTAGTATAATTATTTCACTGATATTTATATATCCCCTGCCTGATTATATGCTTCATGGGAGCAAGAACCTTACTTGTTCTGATTACCACTGTATCATTACTTCCTACCACAAATTCTAGTTCCTATACTGGGACAGATTAAGCACTCAGTAATAGCCTTGGCTGGCCTCACTGCCAATCCCATTCTTCCTAGGTGGATACACAGTGGTGCCAGAGATTAAGAGAATGCCCCCAAGAATTCATAGGTAAGACTTTCTGATATCTGACCTACAATCAGCCCCCCAAAAGAGATCAGCAATGCCTTTAGTAGGCCTTACTGTTAAATTCACAAGAAGACAGGATAATGCTGGCTTTTAGCAGAAGCATTCTAACCAAAAGGAAACACATCTCTTCTATGTCCTGAACACATTCAAAAATTTAAATAACGTCATTTTTACTAAAAATCTTCATGGACAGGGTATAAGAATTAGAACTAAGAGAACATGCTCTAGGAGTGCCTCTCCTATAACTATTTCTATTGATGGACAAATAAGTGAAGCCAAATCTGAGAGTTGTGCTTTGAATAAGAAATAAAGCATCCAGAAAAGGCATTCCAACAAATCAAATTTAGGGAAAGAAATTCTCCATAGGGTCCAATCTAATGTTTGACTTGCTGGATATTTTCCTTAGGGGCCTAACCATCTAAAGAAAGATCTTAAGAGTTTTCCTATTGGAAGCCAGTCAAGGAAATATCACACTAGAATTTAGGGTTCCTTTTTTTCAGTAACCCCTCAAGTCTTTTCTATTAATACAGAATTCATGCTTTCCTTATTTTCATAATACTGTCCTTTACTCAATGGGGATCTTCAAAACTATCAACTGTCCTTAAAGTTGACTCTGGGCATCATAACCATTGTCAGTATGTTTTAAATAAAGGTACAAGCCTACATTTAAAGGCTTTTTTTTCTTCTAGAGACGGAGTCTCACTCTGTCGCCCAGGCTGGAGTGCAATGCATGGTATCAGCTCACTGCAACTTTTGCCTCCTGAGTTTAAGCAATTCTCCTGCCTCAGTCTCCCAAGTAGCTGAGACTTACAGGCGCACGCCACCACGCCTGGCAAATTTTTATATGCATTTTTTAGTAGAGACAGGGTTTCACCAGGTTGGCCAGGTTGGTCTTAAACTCCTGATCCCCAGTAATCTGCACGCCTTGGCCTCACAAAGTGTTGAAATTATAGGCATGAGCCACTGTGCCTGGCTTCAAGCCTATATGATTTTTTAATAAATATAATTCAATATTCCCCCATTTAGTCTTGGCTCATAAATTCTTTTAGAGCTAGGACTGTTGTCAACCAAATAAAATCTAGGTCAGTAGATACTTTTCATTCCTACCACAGTATCTCTACTCTTTGACTTATCAGAGTACTTCTTGCTTTAACAGATTAAATTCTATTCAAGTAATTAATGGGCCATGCTTATCACTATGTTTCCTTGAAGAATGTAATACTGTAAATCAATGTACTATATGGAAATAGGTTATCCTTAATTTATGCTTAAGAATATTCCATAATGGCCAGATTATAGGCCTCCCAAAGTGTCTATAATCCCATCACTTTGGGAGGCCAAGATGGGTAGATCACCTGAGGTCAGGAGTTTGAGACCAGCCTGGCCAACATAGTGAAACCCTGTCTCTACTAAAAATACAAAAAATTAGCTGGGCATGGTAGCAGATGCCTGTATAATCCCAGCTACTCAGGAGGCTGAGGCAGGAGGCTGCTTTTACCTGGGAGGCGGAGGTTGCAGTGAGCTGAGACTGCACCACTGCACTCCACCCTGGGCAACAAGAGCAAAACTCTGTCTCAAAAAAAAAAAAAAATTCCATAATAAATAAAAATTCATCAAGTAGTTGTTAGTGGTTATCTTCTAGGGAGAGGGACAAAGGTGTGGTAGAGTTGAAAGGAGGCTTTTACTTTTCACTTTTTATACAAATAACACCTTATGCAAATATGGCCTTTAATTTCTTTTTTCAAGTAATATTACAGTGCTCTACTTTAAATGCTCCAATTGTGACAACTAGTTTTTATACTCATAAAAATTATTTACTCGATGCGGGCAGACTGCTTGAGGCCTGGAGTTCAAGACCAACGTGGCCAACATGGTGAAAACCTGTCTCTATTAAAAATGCAAAAATTAGCTGGGCATGGTGGCGCATTCCTGTAATCCCAGCTTCTTGGGAGGCTGAGGCATGACAATTGCTTGACCCTGAGAGGCGGAGGTTGCAGTGAGCCAAGACTGGACCACTGCATTCCAGCCTGGGTGACAGAGCAAGACTCTGTCCAAAAACAAACAAACAAACAAACAAAAAATATATATGTAATTTATATATTTTTTAATAAATAATATTTATTTTTAATATATTAAACATATTTATTTTTGACTGTATATTATTATTTCATATACATATAAAATAATAAGTGCTGACTGGGTACAGTGGCTCATGCCTGTAATCCCAACACTTTAGGAGCCAAGCCTGGTGGAACTCTTGAGCCTAAGAGTTCAAGACCAACCTAGACAACATGGAAAAACCGAGTCTCTACTAAAAATACAAAAAGTCATCTGGGCATGATGGTACGCGCCTATAGTCCCAGCTATTTGGGAGGCTGAGGTGCGAGAATCACCTGGGCCTGGGAAGTTGAGGTTGCAGTGAACCGTGTTCGTGCCACTGCACTCCAACCTGGGCAACAGGAGTGATTCCCTGTCTCAAAAATAATAAGTACTTAAATTTTCAAATTCATAGGTAGAAACAGATATTCTAGATCTCTTAGTCTAACAGTATGTATTTGACTACAGAGATAAGTTTCTTAATTCTTCCAGTAACAGCTTTTATGTATTTCTGCTCTCTCTATGGAATGGCTGCAAAGATCAAGTACCAAATGCAAAGATTTTAACAACTATATGAAAATCATAAAATACTACTTTTAGAGGTTGGGCATGGTAGCTCATGTCTGTAATCCCAGCATTCTGGGAGGCCAAGACAGGAAGATCGCTTGAGGCCAGGAGTTTGAGACCAGCCTGGGACACAGCAAGATTCCGTCTCTATGAAAAATAAAAAGTCTGGGCGCGGCGGCTCATGCCTATAATCCCAGCACTATGGGAGTCCGAGGCGGGTGGATCACGAGGTCAAGAGATCAAGAGCATCCTGGTCAACACGGTGAAACCCTGTCTCTACTAAAAATACAAAAAAATTAGCTGGGCATGGTGGTGCACGCCTGTAGTCCCAGCTACTCGGGAGGCTGAGGCAGGAGAATTGCTTGAACCCAGTAGGCAGAGGTTGTGGTGAGCTGAGATCGCGCCATTACACTCCAGCCTGGGTAACAAGAGCAAAATTCCATCTCAAAATAATAATAATAAAAATAAAAAGTAAAAAAATACAATACTACTTCTGTAGTACTTTTATTAAGTAACAGTTCAAATCTCAATTTTTGAATAAACTAATAATGAACTTCAATGCCTTATCAAGATCCTAAAACACAAGTAAAATCATGGCCTTAAAGGCAAACAAACAGAAATCCATGAGCTTGCTACAATGAAAAGTGGGCTAAGAAAGTCACCTCCAATATTCTACTTACTCCAAAACTAAAAGTATAACTTACTTGTTATAAAATCAATCTATTCAATTTCAAAAACATGTTTTGAACAATGTTTTATTACCTGTGGCTGGGTTGATGCTGGCTGCAATATGAAAGTGGCAAAGTGCATTGGCATGCAGTGGAGTGTTCCTGTGAACATGATGAGGATCCTGCTGATGTGGCAGATATCCAGTATGTGCTACAAGTGCAAGTGATCTCCTCCGACCTCTACGAAAATGTCTCAGATTTACCTGTGTGAATAGAAACAAAACTAATATCTATGTTGTCAAAAGTCGTATACATGCAAGCTACATAACAATTGTCAGAAGTTACATTTATCCTAGTTCAGAACATTTTATGTATAAAAACACCTTCAACATTTTTGTATAGCAAATTTGAATCCTGAAGAATAAAGCTATGACTTAAAGTACCTGGCTCTTCTCTTAACCCTCACACAATATTTTGCAATTTTTATTTGGTTTGTTTTCTTAAAATGTATTTCCTAAAATCTAATGTTAAAATTTTTTTTGCCAACACTATTGTCTGTGAATGACATCTCTATATAAACTGTCCTCTTTTGTCTATAGCTAACTCCTTGTGACCACAAAGTATTAAATAATATTACCTTTGCACATGGGACATTTCATAATTTACAAAGCATTTTCATAGAGATCATCCCATTTGATGCCATGAGACTGGCAGTACAAATATTGTTATTCCCATTTTTCATATGATAAAATATTTTATAGAGAACCAAGGTCATCTAGCTAAGAAGATGCAGGGAAAATGGTAGAACAAGTCTTCAGATTCCTGGTCAGTAACTTCTTTCAGCTATTACCACCTGTAACCATTCTATTCGTTGTTGAGTCAACATAGATTTTATTACATTCTAAGCCATCAAAATACTATTCAGATTAGAAAAATAGTTGCTGCAAAATCACACAAAGCATTCAAAGATAAATTGTTTTAAAATCACTTCTGTTTTCAGGGCCGGGCGTGGTGGCTCACGTCTGTCATCCCAGCACTTTGGGAGGATGAGACATGCAGATCATTTGAGGCCAGGAGTTTGAGACCAGCTTGGGTGGGAGGATTACTTGAGCCAACATGGCAAAACACCATTTCTACTAAAAATACAAAGATTAGCTGGGCGTGGTGGCACGCACCTGTAATCCCAGCTACTCAGCATGCTGAGGCAGGAGAATTGCTTGAAACCAGGAGGCAGAGGTTGCAGTGAGCTGATATGCTACTACACTCCAAACCAGGCGACAGAGAAGACTCTGTCTCAAACAAACAAACAAACAAAAAACAACAAAAACAAAATCCACAAAAAAAATAAAATCACTTCCTGTTTTCAATATTAAGAAAATGAAAGGCTGGGACCCACGGCTTATGCCTGTAATCCCAGCCCTTTGGGAGGCCAAGGCAGACAGATCACTTGAGGTCAAGAGTTCGAGACCAGCCCCGGCCAACATGGTGCAGCCCTCTCCCTACTAAAAATACAAAAATTAGCTGAGCATGGTGATGCACACCCGTAATCCCAGCTATTCAGGAGACTAAGGCCAGGAGTACAATGAGCCAAGATCACATGACTACACTCCAGCCTGGTTGACAGAGTGAGACTCTTATTTCAAAAAAAAAAAAAATGGTAAGAAGAAAAATCTGTACTACTATTCTACCATTGCTTCTCAGCCTTTAGGCTAAGATCAAGTGTATTACTATTCTATCTTTAGTGTATCCAAACATCAAAAATTGACTTTTACTCTCCAGATTAATCTGTAAAGACCCCAAGTTCTGGGGGGTGGGGTGGGGTTTCTAAAGATAAAATGGTAAGAGAAGAAAATAGGATAAACTACTCAAGCTCTAAGAAAGAAAAAAAAAATTTTTTTGAGACAGAGTCTCACTCTGTCACCAGGAGCCAGGCTGGAGTGCAGGGGTGCGATCTTGGCTCACTGCAACCTCCACCTCCCAGGTTCAAGCAATTCTCCTGCCTCGGCCTCCCGAGCAGCTGGAACTACAGGCACGTGCCACCATGCCCAGCGAATTTTTTGTATTTTTTAGTAAAGACGGGGTTTCACCATGTTGGCCTGGATGGTCTCGATCTCTTGACCTTGTGATCCGCCCGCCTCAGCTTCCCAAAGTGCTGGGATATACGGACACGAGCCACCACACCCGGCCTGTTATTTTTAAGAGTCAAACATTTACATTCTCAGATTTTACTTTATGTTACTTTAGCTAAGTAAAATGTAATCATCCTTTTATCATCATCAGTTAACCTAAAATTAATTTGATAATTATAGGTAGTTTTGTGCTCCAGACAAAATCTAGACAAAAATATATTCTTTGAACCAAATAAAACTGAAAATTTTCTAAGAATTTTTTTCCTAGGATATAGATTTTTTAATAATATTACTATGTTACCAAAAAGGCAATGTACCAAAGGTTTTAAAACTTGTAGTACGTTACGTAACAAAAACACTCACTTCTAAAGCATTTTGAACTCGTTCTTTACCAGAAGCATTTCTCTTGAAGTTATTTGTTAAATTAATTGATTCAGTCCAATGGTTGTAGTCACCTCCATATAGCAAACAATCATTTGGTAAAAATGTCTCTACCCAAAGACGACACACATTATCTTTGCAGCAAGTCAACAGTACATTACATACAGAAGCCCTAAGGAATAAAAAGATTTTAGAAGCAAAAATACAAATTTCACATAGTATCACAGACAATGGTATGATGTTTCTTTAATTACTTAAAAGTTGCATTCTTTGGGGGGAGGGGCACAAAAAATTCAAAGTTCCAACTAAGGTACCAATGAAGAAAATGTCACTATGTACAGATTTCATCACAGCAAATGCTTGCCAATCTATTTCTTTTCTGCCTAGAATTCGGTAGTTCTTGTTTCAATAACCTTGCCAAATTTTATTTCTTTTCTTTTTTTTTTTTTTTAAGAGATGTGGTCTCACTATGTTTCCCAAGCTGTTCTCAAACTCCTGGGTTCAAGCAATCCTCCGGGCTCAAGTAATCCTCCCACCTCATCCTGCGATTACAGGCATGTGCCAATGTCCCAGCTCTCAATAAGATTATTTTTACATCTAAAAAAACAAAGACTGAGATTAAGCCAGGATCTCTCAGTTGACACACAAGTAATAACTACATCTTCTAACAAAATTTTCTGATTTGAGTGGATAGTTCTCTGAATTATATCATATGCTTCATTTCTACTTCCTATAAAGGCACCTGCACACGGTCTCAACAAGCTAGTAACTACTGAGTACAAGAATTCTTTCCTTGCCTAACAGATGCCCAACACAGTAAAATGCAAGAATTGAATATTCATGATAAAATAAGTACTAAACACCTCCCCTCCTTAGTCATCCTTGACTTTCAGTTAATTTCCTTTTTGCTACCTCCTTAAAATAAAAGCTAAAATCAATTACATATATATTAATAAGTCCCATAAGCATCAAGAGCTAAAAGGCTGAAGCCCTATAAACAAAGACTACCTTCCATAAGGAAACTCAGCAAGTTTAGAAAAAAGAAAGAAAAAGTCATGATATTTTGTAGTAGTAACTTGTTCCAGCATATATATCTGCTTTTTAAAAAACTGAACAATCGGGTTTTATCAGTAACTCACTGAGTTACAGTAAATGAGAAAAGAAATCAAAATACTGTATAGTAGCCACTTTGTTAGACATACCTACCTGACTAAAAAATTAGTTGTTCCAAAAGCGAAGGGAGAACAGCATGATTTGTATTGGTTGCTCTGTCCTTCTCCTTCTTTCCACCATTCTCTCATCTCTCTCCCTCTGGCCCCCTTTCCTCTTTCTGTCTACTTCCTCGTCTTCCCCTCCCTTTCTACCTCCTCTCTTGGCTTCTCTCTCCCACTGTTCTTTGCTTTCACAGCCTTTCAAGGCCACCCTCCCTTTCTACCTCTCTCCTTCTGTCCCTTATCTCTCCCTTCCTAGCACCTTTTTTCTTTCTTTCCCCAACCTCTTGTTTCTCCTCCTTTCTCCATCCTTGCACCCATCTCCCTCCATTTTTTCTCACTCTCTTTCTCTATCCCTTACCTAGCTATAGCTACACTATAGCTCAAAACACTTATTCAGCAAAATTCATAAAACAGTGAAAAGGTAGGGAAAAAAATACAGTGGCCATACGGTGTAGCCAAACTGAAAATGGCCATACAGTACAAAATGGGATTTCTAGCTGTGCACAGTGGCGCATGCTTGTAATCCAGCACTTTGGGAGACTGAGGCAGGCAGATTGCTTGACCTCAGAAGTTCAAGATAAGCCTGGGCAACATGGCAAAACCCTATCTCTACAAAAAATCCAAAAAGGAAAAAATATATTAGCCCAGCATGCTGGAGCGCATCTGTGGTCCCCGCTATTTGAGAAGCTGAGGCAGGAGGATCACTTGAGCCCAAGAGGTGGAGGTTGCAGTGAGCCATGATTGGGCCACTGCACTCCACTCTGGGTGATAGAGTGAGACCCTGTCTCAAAACAAAGCAAAACAAAACAAAAACACACAACAAAAAACAAACAAAAAACAATAAGGGATTTGTACCTATACTTAATAGGTCTCTATAACCTACTAAAATTCAGTATGGTATTAACTCTTTCCAGAACTACAGAAAAAAAAGAAGGTACTGAGGGTATGTATGTGTGTGTATGTCAGTGTGTGCTTGTGTGGTTAAATACCTATTTCTGAGAAGAATAATGTAGGGTATTAACCTACTCTCTTTTCCTCAGATATGCTGGGAGTAGTCAAATAAACATATGAGAACTCATGGTATATCCTCTTAATAAAGCCATTTTTTAAAAGAAGAAAAACAGGGGAGACATACTAGAAGGTACAAGATGAGAGAGTATTTATGTAAAAATATAAACAAACAATAATCTGGAGAATAAAAGATGACAGAATTAGACACAAAACACAAAGAAAAACAAAATATGCACAATTCTATGACTTAAAGACATTTGATACGGAGGTAAATTATCTCACCTTAAACTCCTTTAATATAGCTCTTAACCTAAGCATCAATCACAGTTGACCCACAGCCAGAGATGTGCAGGCCAGAGACTATCTAATATTACCCTAATCTTCATAGGCTCAGAAGTCCTATAACTATGACTGTCAAAAGTGAGAGAAGCAATCAAAGTAACAAAGATGATGTTCCCTTAATATGTGGGAAATAATGACCAATCCACTGACCTAGGCATATATTTGCTTGTTTTACGCCAGGAAAATCCATTTACGGCTCGAGGATGGGCCAGATATACAAAAGAAAAGTCAATTTCTCCTTGGGATTGTTTTCCTGAACTTCTATCCGGAGAAGTAACAGCTGTCCGCCAGTTTTCTACATTATACCATACCTTCAAAAGACAGTCATCCTAATGAAAAAAAAAAACAAAAAACAAAAAACAGAATAACATGCAGATCAGAATTAAAAATTAAATCAAATAGCAAAAGTAATATTTTTCTCCTCAATGGCAAGAACTTGGGGATGGGAAGAGAGGCTGGGCACAGGGGAATTAAGAAGAAAATTCTAATTCTGGCACTTTTCTATTAGTATTCCCTAACTGTGCTTTAAGAACTGAAGTGTGTAAATGTGTGTATTCTGTCCTCAAGGAAAATTATTGCTAATTACTATAGAGTATGGGGAATGGAGTCATTCAGGAAAGACCGAAAAATGAAATAAAGGATTTCTTTTCCCGTAAGCCAAATATTAAATTAAAAAATCAATACCACTAGCAGACTTATGAAGACTACTAATTATTGAAAAAAAAGGATACTTTTCATGAATTAGCACGTGACTTTTCAAAGAAAATGCTGATAATGAAAATAATGAGTTAATATATTAATACTATATAAAATATTCTATGTACAATCAAATTTATACCTCCTAATTTGGGAAATAAAGGAAGAGCAAGGGAGACTAGAATGTACCAGGTGCTGCTTTTAAGCTATAACTGAGTTCCCACCTGTAAAGTCAATCAGAATAAACAGCTCCACTTCTCTCCTAAAAAACAAAAATCTTACTGTGGTTTTAGAGTATCTCACACGCTTAGTTTGCAGAAGGCTTTGCGCCATGAGAACAATAATTCGACTTATTAGTAGTTCATGAAATGCTCTATGAACCAATGAATAAAAATAACTTCAAAGAAATACACTGCTTTAAAATCAATAGGTAGTAACAAAGTATGCACACTAAAGAAATGGTTACTAGCATCTTTCTAGAAAGCTCATAAAGTCTTACATATTAAAAACAGCCTAATATACACCAACTAAAAGGTAATATAAGCTATGCTTTATTGATTATATACTACATGAAAGGCACTGTGCCAGTCACTCTATACTGTATACATTGTCTAAATTAATCCTATGGTTAATGAGCTATGAGGTAAGTGTTTTTATCCTCTTATTACACATGAGAAAAGAAAGGCTCAAGAAGATTCATTTGCCCAAGATGAGAAAGCTGGTAAATGGCAGATTTATATCCAGATCTGCCCCTAAGTCTATGTTATTTCAATTATATCACACAGCCTTTTAACACCACAATAATGTAGTCACTTTCTGATACTTAAAATTTTTAGCGGAAACTATTATTTTCAAGTTAAATAAATAAAAGAATGCAGACAGTTAAAGTTTTTAAGGTTTCAAAGTAAACCATAAACATATAATTTGGCAACAGCATTTTCACAATTTACCTTCCCAGCAGTGGCAAAAAATTCTCCATCTGGTGAAAATTTCATTAAATGAACTTGGGAAGCAGTTCTGCAAATTAAACAAACAGATAAGGAATAATTTGCAATGAAAGCTAAAAAGTTCAATATTCTCAAAATTATACATCAGTAATTGCTTCAAATGACAGAAAATTTTTTAAGTTTCACACTCACATCTTTGTGTACCTGAAAAACGAACTAGTTAGTAAGAAAAATTTTAAATATAAAAACATCCATGCATAAGAATCATGGAAGGAATGACTTGTCAAAATCTTTAAAGCCTAAAACAAAAGTCATAGCACTCAGCCCCTAAGAATGAGAAGAGAGTGGTTTCATTTCTTTAATCTGGAAATCTAGTTTCCAGAACCATGGATTCCTATATGCTAACATACATTTTCATGGATAATATATAAATTTGCCTTAGAGTAATACTTAAAAGATTATGTGTGGGTTAACAAGGGACTTGTAGCAATTAGGGATTCAGCCTGCCAGCTTCACCTATATACTTAGTACATACTTGCCTTTTCTTTTTTTCTTTTTTTTTTTTTTTTTGAAATGGAGTCTCGCTCTGTGGCCCAGGCTGAGTGCACTGGTGTGATCTTGGCTCACGGCAGCCTTCGCCTCCCAGGTTCAAGCGATTTTCCTGCCTCAGCCGCTGGAGTAGCTGGGATTACAGGCATGCACCACCACACCTAGCTAATTTTTTGTATTTTCAGTAGAGACGGAGTTTCACCATATTGGCAAGGCTGGTATGGAACTCCTGACCTCGTGATTTGCCCACCTCAGCCTCCCAAAGTGCTGGGATTACAGGTGTGAGCCACCGTACCCGGCTGCCTTTTCTTCTCAAAGGAACTTTGGTTCATTTCTCTTCATTGCCTTCCCTTACAGCTACTCATATATACTGAGCTCAAGACACCCACCAGTATCATTGCTTTCCTTTTCTTTGCCCAAATTCATGCTTAAACACTAAATGTATTTCTAAAGCAATCCAAAGAGGAATTCTGTCACATTTCATTTCAGATACAAATAATTTTTGTTTTCTGATTTTAAGCATAATACATTATAGAAAAATTGATACAGGTAGATAAAAAGAAAATGAAATCATTTATAGTTTTCACCAATACCACCACATCCTTTCCTCAGAAAAAGCCAATGTTAATATGCCCCTTCTCTCCATTCTCTACTTTCTGCAGGAGAATGTGGGAAAGGTAGGGCTATAAACTGAAGCCATATTTATCACCCATTAAAAAATATGACATGGGCCGGGCACGGTGGCTCACATCTGTAATCCCAGTACTTTGGGAGGCAGGGGCGGGTGGACCACAAGTTCAGGAGCTCGAGACCAGCCTGGCCAACATGATGAAACTCCATCTTTATTAAAAATACAAAAAATTAGCCAGGCATGGTGGCACACCCCTGTAATCCCAGATATTTCAGAGGCTGAGGCAGGAGAAATGCTTGAACCTGGGAGGTGAAGGTTGCAGTGAGACGAGATCACACCACTGCACTCAGCCTGGGCAACAGAGCAAGACTCTGTCTTGAACAACAACAAAAGTATGTCATGAACATCTTTGCATATAGATGCAAAAGATGTGTATATGTGTCCAGGTATATAGATCTACATTATTTTATTGGCTTATGATATTCTATTGTATATGTATATATATATGTGTGTGTGTGTGAGTATATATATTGTGTGTATATATATATATGCACACACAAATACAATGATTTCAAATAATTTCTCACTGCTGTTTTCTAATTTTTGCTGCAACGACAACAAAGAGAACTCAACATTCCTGCACTCACATTTTTACAACATCTGGTTAATCCTAAGGATATCCTTAAAACAAAATATTATTTTTCTCTTTTTTTTTAAATTGAGACTGAGTCTTGCTCTGTCGCCCAGGCTGCAATGCAGTGGTGCGATCTCCACTCACCGCAACCTCCACCGCCCTGGCTCAAGCTATTCTCATGTCTCAGCCTCCCGAGTAGATAGGATTATAGGTGTGCAACACCATGCCTGGCTTTTTTTTTTCTTTTTGAGACTACGTTTCGCTCTTGATGCCCAGGCTAGAGTGCAATGGCACCATCTCGGCTCACCACAATCTCCGCCTCCTGGGTTCAAGCGCTTCTCCTGCCTCAGCCTCCTGAGTAGGTGAGATTACAGGTATATGCCACCATGCCCAGCTAATTTTGTATTTTTAGTAGAGATGGGGTTTCACCAAGTTGGCCAGGCTGGTCGAACTCCTGACCTCAGGTGATCCACCTGCCTCAGCTTCCCAAAGTGCTGAGATTACAGGCATGAGCCACCATGCCCAGCCTACAGCTCTTTCTAAAGAATTCTTTATGCAAAATTCTGTTCTCTTTCTACATGTTAACCCGGGACCTATCTGAGGGATGCGACACACATGGAATTAGCTCCTTTGAAATCTGTAAATTCTACATATGGGACATCTGCCTTACTTTGATATGTGATATTTATGCTATCACCACTTCATACAAACCTAGGCAGTTTCACTTAACATCTTGTTATAACAGTTTACTGAATCATTTTCTATCTCCCGCTAGCTGTTCACTGCAATATTCTAAGCACCTTTAAAGCTGCCAGGAACCATTCAACAACTATTTGTTGAATGAATGAATGAAATCTGGAACTCCTATTTAAAGGATATGAAAAAAATTAAGCCTGTCGAATCATACTTCCAAAATGTGCTCTAGAAAGATAATATCAACTGCACTCCCTTATTGATGACAGTATACAAGAGCCCCTGTTTCTCTAAACACTATTAGAAAAGATCCATCCTCTTTCTGAACATTTCACATTCTTGATTTCAAATGAGATCACCTCTTATTACACTTATTGTTAATATGTTCTACATCTTTTTAAAATTTTCTCTCCATTGCCCAATATTGTTTACTATTGTGACACCTGCTCTTTTCTAACTAATTTAAGGCCTACTTTTAAAAACACATTTGCCCAAAACTGCACATATTTCTCCTCATGTTTGTGTTTCTTTCCCTGTGGACACTTCGCTTTATAGAAATGTTTTATTGATACGGTTAGAACTATTTTTGATTTTCTATCCATTTCCAGTTTGGGTGTCATTCTTAGTTATTCCCTAACTCTAAAGCAGCTCTTCTTGTCCAACAGCAATATAACATAAATGACAAATGCTAGCAAAATATGTAATTTTAAATTTCCTATTAGCCACATTTTTTTAAAAAAGTTAAAACTGGCAAAATTAATTATATTTTTTATTTAACCTAATATATAAAAATATTTCAACATTTTTTTTTAATTTTAGAAATATTTTACACCTTTTTTTTAAATACTAAATTTGTAAAGTCCAGCACATCTCAATTTGGACTAGTTACATTTGAAGTGCCCAATAATGACATGTAGTTAGTGGCTACCATACTGGACAATGTATCTCTAAAATATAAAACTTCACCTGTACTTTCCTCTAATATTTTTGCTTCATTTTATAGAAATTTTTTTTACCATCTCACATTCTTTTTGGTGTCAGGTATGAAAGACTCTAACTTAATTTCCCCTCCACAAAGTTAGCTACTTTTCCCCACTATAAAATACTATCTTACGGCCAGGCACAGTGACTCAAGCCTGTAATGCCAGCACTTTGGGAGGCCGAGGTGGGTGGATCACTTGAGGACAGGAGTTCAAGAGCAGCCTGGCCAATATGGTGAAACCCTATCTCTACTAAAAATATAAAAATTAGCCTGGTGTGATGGTGCATGCTTGTAATCCCAGCTACTCGGGAGGCTGAGGCAGGAGAATCGCTTGAACCCAGGAGGCAGGGGTTGCAGTAAACCTCGTGCCATTGCACTCCATCCTGGGCAACAGAGCAATCCTCTGTCTCAAGAAAAACAAAAAACAAAAACAAACAAAAAAACAACCAACCTTACATATAAAATCTCCATGCATAACTGAGTCTAATCCTGGATCCTAATCTGTTTGTTCCTACATCAATAACAAAATGCTTGATCATCTGTAGTGTTACAATTCATTTTACTAAACTGTGTATCTTTATTCTTTTCTTTCAGAATTGCTCTGACTTTCCTGTATTTGTCCTTTCAAATAGACTTTAAAACTGTACTTAATAGAAATCTCACTCAGATTTTGACAAGGACTATGTTCAATATATAGATTATGCGGGATAAATAGATTTCTTCACAATAGGAAGTCTTCATTCAAAAGCATCAAAGTTGTCTCTCTTTTCATATAATTTAGCAACTTTGTATTTAATGGTCTTCATACATACCTTACACATTTATGTTTCTTCCTATTTTATTTGACATTTTAAAAAAATATATTTGTAGAACATGGGAAATAGAGAATTATCTGTGTATAAGAAAAAACATACCATTGACTAAAAATCAATATTTTTTGTTAGTGTGGGTTTATACAACTAAATAATTTATAATGAAACCACACAGAACAGGTTTACCAGTTTACTCCCCTAATTAACTGCTTACTTGCAATGCCAAATGCATCTCCAATCCCCAAAGTTAAGATCAGTTTTGTTTAAATTTTCATCTTCAGTTGGCTTCTCCAAGTTAGTATTAGACCAGAGTTGCAAATAGCTGGAACCAGTTAAAAGACGACTGCCTAAAAAAAAAATTATTCATCATTTATTATTCAGGTATTTAATACTGACTTAAATTACATGCTCAAGAATTTCATATAAAACAACTACTAAAAAAAGTCAAATAACAAAAAAAATTTTTGAGGAAAGGAGGAGAAGGCTGTATTTTAATTTTGTTAAAATAGCTTGAGATAGAAAGGAAGACATCTTAAAACCTCTCCTTTAACAACTATTTAATGAGCATCTTCTTTGTACCAGGCACTGTGCTAGGCATTGAAAATATGACGACAAAACACTGTCCTTTTTCGTCTTGAGTGCATATTTCAGTAGAAAGACATGGGAATATCATTCCATGTACATGTATTATATACATGATAGAAATGCGTGCAAAGCTTTATGGAAGCCCACAGGAAGGAGACATTAACGTGTACCTGTAGTAAAAGTGCCAGGAAAAGTGATGAAATGCAACCTGGTCCTTAATGGGTGAGTAAGCAGAAGAGACAGGCATTTCAGAAAGGAGACCTAACATGAACAAAGGCATGAAGACATATAAGTTCATATATTTTCCCAAGAATGCCTCTTAATCTGGTATAGGTTAAGGAATAAGATACACAGAAAGGCTAGAAAAAAAAATTGCCACGGAAAAAATGCCAAGGTGATACTGTGAAGAGTTTTTCAAGTTCATAGGATTTGGACTTTGTTATAGGTAGTTGGGAGTAAAAGGTTTTCAAGTGGCAGTGGGGGGTTCTGGGGGAGTTGTTATGTACTTGATCTGTATTTTACAACAAGGAGCTTAACTAGAGGAGGAGCAGTCAACAGATGGAGAGGCCTGTGAACCTCCCTCTATTGAGATAACATACAAAAGTTGCACATACAATACATGCATTTTTCCAGAAAGATAATCTGTAACTTTCGTCAAAATTTCAAAGACTCTAGTATACAAAGAAGGTTAAAAAATACTTTTTAGTCAGGTGCAGTGGCTCACGCCTGTAATCCCAGCACTTTGGGAGGCCGAGGCAGGCAAATCACTTGAGGTCAGGAGTTCGAGACCAGCCTGACCAACACGGAGAAACCCTGTCTCTACTAATAATACAAAAACTAGCTGGGTGTAGTGGCACATGCCTCTAATCCCAGCTACTCGGGAGGCTGAAGCAGGAGAACTGCTTGGACCCAGAGTATAAGGTTGCATTGAGCCAAGATCGCACCATTGCACTCCAGCCTGGGCAATAAGAGCGAAACTCCGTATCAATAAATAAATAAATAAATAAATAAATAAATACTTTTTAGAAAAACTCTAGAGACAAACAACATCAGGGAAAACAAATGTGTGGTTAACCAACTATTAAACTACTAATCCTGGTGACTTAACTATAAAAATTCAGATGGTAAATCATGAGGATCTCAACCAAATATTTTAAAAGCAAGCATCTGAAAGCCATTTCAAAAAGTACTGTCAAGGCTGGGTGCAGTGGCTCACACCTGTAATCCCAGCACTTTGGGAGGCCAAGGTGGTAGGACTGCTTGAGCCCAGAAGTTCAAGACCTGCCTGGGCAACATAGTAAAACCCTGTTTCTACAAAAAAAAAAAAAAAAAAAAAAAAAAAAAAAAAAGGGGTGAAAAAATTTTTTTGGAGTTGGGGTTTTTTACCAAC